>JAEIIJ010016735.1:0-59911 GCA_018904815.1 Drosophila ogumai | reverse complement strand
TTTCCCGGCTACAAAATAAGCAATTGTAAATATAAAATTAAGTTCTTCACGTTGTTTGCTCTTTACCAAAAAATCCAGTCAACTGCTTGAGCAGTAAGAAACGATGAGAAAACGAAACACTCCGATAGCAGAAATTTGCCGAAAACCGGAGCAGCTAAAAACGAAAACGGTTCGTTTTTGCCCAAAACGAAATCGACAAAATTTTACGATTACCGGAGCAGGCCTGATTGTTTCGGGTAAATCTAACAGAGATTTATCTGCCAAGTGTCACCTCGAGGGGAAATTTATATGCTGCTTGTCCTAGAATCGCAGCTACGCAGCGACAAGTGATCGGCGAGGCAGCTTCCTGCCAGCCGCGTCCGTGTCCTCGTCCGCATCCGTATCCGCAGCCATTCCAAGATGGCGACGTGCGTTGCGTCTTCATTTGCATGTGGCTGCGTGCGGGGGCTGGAATTAGCTGCATGTGCTTGAGATTCCGATTCCCATGGCTGCCAAGCAACCAGAATGCCAGGAGAGGATATACAGATATGCATAGATTCCATCCCGGGCACAGCCTGCTCCTGCTCCTGCCTGCTGTCTGTTTCCGGCTTAAACGCCGCTCTGTCGCTTCAAATTTCATAGTCGCTTGAGCGCGAGTGTGTGACTGTATTTGAGCACACGCGTGTGTATATGTGTATGTGTCTGTGCATATAAATTAACATAATGCTTAAGTACGTGTGACAAGCGACTTCCGGGTTCCATTCGTCGAAAATTTATGTTGCTTTCAAATTGTCGCACTCGGGCATTCCCATTTCCACTCCCACTCCCATGTCCTCGTGTCCCATCCTGGCTGGCAATTAAATTCATTGGAGCAATAAAATCGCAAAGCGGAGTATAAAAGCAATATAATTACACGGTACAAGTAATCTCTGCAGGCAATCGATAAATCGCTTCAAAAGAATGTTGTCCGTATCATTAATATTTATCAACTTTACTGCCGCAGCCCCGGCACCCTGCAACACAATTCAATAAGGCAATCGCCCATTGACATCGGCTTTGACTTTGTCTCGTTGGCCGATAAACTAAACGTCAGTGCATTTCACCAGATAGTCCCGGGCCTAATTCTAATTCGGATTCTCGTTCCCGTTCCCAATCCATTTCAATTCCCATGGCATTTCAAGTGGCAAACAAAACTTCACTCATTACGTATGCGCTCTGGTCGGGATGTTGATAAAATTTATTACGCATGCGGCACGCGTATTTCATCTTGTTTGCTTGTTTGCCGCGTTATTATCGCCCAACGTGGCGTATGATTAACATAAAACGACAGGACCCACCTGCACTCGGAAAAGCATACATACAGTTACAGGAAAATCAACTTACAGGTCAGAAAAAAATTTACAAGAAACTAATTAAAATTAAAATAAGCCCTCGTAAGTCACCAAAATCAAAATAAATAAAATAGTATTTAATTTAAGAGTTTATAATAAATAGTCTGTAGTATCCTAAAGTTTCTCCCAGTGCCTCATCTTCCAACCACCTGCACTGCACTGCCGCTTGATGATGCCGATGATGCTGATGACGGCGCCTCTCTGGGGTCGCAGTATCGAAATTCGGCATATCAACTGATTAACATACTTTTCTGGCACTTTACCAGCAGGCGCAGAGTGGAGCAGACAGGCGACTGCGGTTATGTAACACGCCGGCTTCCTGTCGCCCCCACTCCCACGCACTTTATCTGAAAGCGTTCGAGAGTTCGCGCTACGTGCGAGGATGTAATCGTTTCGTGGGCGGTCCGCACCTGAAAGTGATCAGCCCTCGACGACCCTATAGTACTTTTGCACAATATTTAACATTTAAAGACTCGCAGGACTGAGGGCGTCTTGGTCGGACGGCCATTGTTCTCGATGGGTCAATGTGGCTGCTACAGGTTCACGCTCTCAGGTCGTCGAAGAATGGATAGCGTCGTGGATGGCGTGGATGGAATGGCTGGAATGGACACAAAAGCAAGCCCGGCTGCCTGGTGTCCTGCCGGCCAATCAAGGACACATTGTGTGCGTAGCTCCTCCGCCTCCTCCTGTTCCCCTAGAATGTGAAATGACAAAAATCGTTTGTGCGAGCCGGGCAAATAGAAAAATAAAAAAAAAAATAAAATAAAAAATACAAAAAATAAGTGGCTGGCCAAAGGCAAGCGCTTCAATATCAAATTGCAGTCCTCCGTCCCCACAAAGAGGATTTCAGCATTGAGGAGCAATAAATATTTAATTGAACCCACTTGCTCGGGCATTCCCCGGTGCAGCAACTGAAAATTGCCGCATTAGAAGCAATTTTCATTTTACTTTAATGCCCGCAATTACGACCATCGAACTGGGTGGCCCAAGGAACAGATATTTAAATTCCCGGGCAAATGCATGGAACTCGGAAAGAAAAACATTTAAGTTACTTAATTGCCGACAAAATGGAGAAGTCTGCATGCTTCTCAAACAAATATGCACACGTCCGAGTGCAGAGAGTTAGTAGAGCTGATGGCTTGTGGATTAATTAAAGGGGATTCGGCTGCTGCTCCGTTGGCAAACAAATTTGCGTTCGATAAAAGTGAAATGTGCCACACCAGTGTTTCGGTGGCAATCAATTTGCCCCTCGACAGCCGGCTCAGGCTCAAGAATTTTGCGTCACCAATAAGCAAACAAGAGGGTCAGCAGGACGGAAAACAAAAGGCAGGGCAGACGTAGACACTGACTCCCAGCATCGCTTGGCATCGCATCCCGTCGATGTGGAAGCCGACTACGAGGGATGAGCCCAATGATGGGGTCGTTACTGTGGCTGTCGGCCTGCTGGCAGCCAGGCTAGCCAGGAGGTATTATTACACCATTACGCATGCACTCAAGGCCTTCATTAGCTCGTAGTTTGGCGCTATTTGAAAGGCAATTACTGCTAGAGAAGATGATGCCGGGACTGAGACGCAGCTCGATGACCGGAAACGAGGCACAAAGACCAACGGTGCATTGAGCTGAGCTCTGGCAGCACCACAGCCACTTACTCGGGAAGGTCCTGGCGGGCAGTGTTGCCAACTAGAGGTTGCTGGTCAAAGGATGTAGGCAGTGCTAGTAAATGGTAATCAGAATATTGACATATTGATTATTACATAATATTTATTAAAAATTCCTAAAGTTAATAAATTTGCATATTTAAAAAATTCAATATAAACGTTGAACCATTATTACTCCATATTCAAGCTTAACACAAATTCTTGCCATATTTCATCAATTGCAAAAGTATCTCATACTAATATTGTTTTACTAATAAAAAGAAATGGTTTAATGTTCTTATATCTCAATTGAAATATCACAGATTTGAAGGCCCAAAAGTTGGCTTTAACTTAGCCAAAGCTTCATCACTCTCGGAGACAATGATGGGACAAAGTAAATGAGCCTTCTCGTTGACAGACAAACTCATGTGTCTGCGGCTCAGTTCGAGTGAGGGTGTGTGTGTCGGGTGTGTGTGTGTGGAATGGGTTTGTGTGTAAGCGGAAGTCACTTTAGCCAGTGTCAGAGTCTGTGTCCCCGCTGACTCCGAACTGGCATTTACAACGTTGTTTGCTGCCGCTACCCTTGGCTGCTGCAGTGCAAGTCGCAGGGGTCGCCGAGTGACCGACCGACGGAGCCCAATAACAAAACCCTTTTGCAGACCAAGTCTGCAACACGCAAATGCAATTAACACGCCGGCAGACTGAACGGAAATGGAACGCTGCTGCCACCGCTGCTCCGAGAGTCTAACCAAAATGCTGACCCTTTCTGGGGTCTTCGCTTTTTGCAGGCAGGACATTCTGAATGGCCCTGCATGGCCGTAAATTAGACATCTGAGTGCCCGAAAGTCAATTAGTTGCAAATTAATTTTTCAATCGCTGTCCCTGCCGAAATCAACAAATCGATGCGCCGATTAAGGGCAGGATGGAGAAGGAAGAGACAGAAAAACGGACAGACAGGAGTCTCCCAGCAGGTGGGTAGTGGACCCTTTCAGGACACTCAGAGCCTGCATGATTGCACCCAAAAAGCACGCGCCGAGCAATCGAGAGGATTCGCATCTGCATTTTTTCTTAAACGTTTCGCTGCTGTTGCTGCTGCTCCAGCTCCTTTTTCCTCCTTCCTTCTGCCAACTGGCCAAAAAATAATCGCCCAGCCAAGTGTCCTTGCTGCCCGTGTCTGCCATTTTCCTTTGCACTTCTTTCGGCTTCATCGGCGAAATCGTTTATTTGCAGTTTAATGTGCACTTCACTGCTCGTTTGCATAGCAATACATATAATGCTGAGGGGCTAGTGGAAGATTTACCTCCCGCTCGAGTGGAATTTAAGAAATTTCAATATTTGCTGGCGGCCTAAAAGTATCAGCACTTTGCTCGGTCTCGGCTTGCGTAATTCATGATGACTGGAAAATGTGAAACATTCCTGCTATAAATCAGCATCCACTGGAAGAGCAAAGAGATTAAACTAAAGGCTTGCAAAAGGCACTGAAAAAACTCTTCTATGTGAAGGAGAAATACTTTAAGACATATTTTTTGTGAAATTTCAAGAATTAATTTAAGGCTTAGTCAGTTTCGCAATACAATTATCCCTTAAATTTATTTGTAATCGGTGATGCAGAAATTATTTTAAAATATTCCAATTAAAATTTAATCAATAAAAGTATTATTGTATTTCCATGTGTAAATATTTTCTCTGTGCCTAAATATAAAATTTGTTTCGCTCTGATGGAAAAGTTGGCAGAGGTACATAAGTGGCTGAGTAGGAGTATTAGGATGAGGTGCAGGAGCAACAGCAAGCAGTCTCGACACCTCATATATTATTCATTCATTTAATATTTAAGCTGCATAGCTGTAAATCATACCGTTGGTGCAGGCTCCGGCACACCCAGAGCACATGGCCTTCCATGTACAGACCCTCATTGAGTGCAAAAAGCATTGTCCGGCACATAAACCATGTTGCAAATGACCAGACGTGGGCCCTCCATTAGCCTCCATGGCCCCCAGACCACCTAGAGTCCAGTGGAGGCACTCTGCCCTTCATTTTCGGGTAGGGCCCAGGCCAGCCTGCTTACAGGGCTTTTTTGTAGGGCCTGCGTCTGGGCTGTGCTGGTGCGCTTCGGCTGGATCCTGTTGTTGTTCCACTTGACCACTAAAGCATAGTTTTAGGCGCTAAAAGCTAAACACCAAAATTCAAAAAGCAGCTGCTACCGGCCCAAAACTCAGGGGCACTTTAGTTTATTTCGTTTGCCCTGTGCGTGGGTGTGAGTGCATACGTATTTGATCGCATTCCGGTCAGAAAATACACCAAAAAAAACTGGGCATGACATGCGATAAATAAAATAAAAATATTTAATGTACATAATTTATGAATACTATAAAAAATTCGACAATTACCTCTACCTAATATACGATACATATTGATTGCCGTAATACTGTATGAAATTAAAATTCTATTCTTCTGTTTATAACATAAAAATATTAGGTAAATTCTCAATCCCCAATATTTTGGTAATTGCTAATTTAATCATCCAAAACAAAAAAATTTTGCTCTGTGCACACACACCAGTGTGGTTCTTGGCCAGTGGCCATCTTCTTGCTTCAGTTAGCTTTGGCACTAATTGCACCTCCACTCACCTGCTGCTGCAGACGCATTCCCACTGCCACTGGCTGTGGGAGGAAAAAAGGTAAAATAATTAAGGTGGCTGCAGCAAATGCAAGTGCTTTCCAGCAGTGTCGCAATTGGGGTGAAAAAAATTGAAACAATTTGCTGGAAATTAACCGATGTGGGATGCCTTTATGATTGATCGACAAGCCAAAAAATCCCTCTTTATTGAAAATTGCGGTCGTGTCATAATGATTATACGTACATGCGTGCATCCTACCAGTCCGGGCCAGCCAGTCGTCCTGTGACAGGAGTTTATACTATTTTACAGCTGACCGCAGCGGAATAAACCACTAAATAAATTATGCATGGTCGGGGCAATTGTGTATTGAATTGGCAATGCCAGGACAAATAGCCCCGGCGACCCCCGATAAGCTGGGCGAATGCAAACAATGCCGTAAAGGTAAACTTGCAAAATTAATTAAAATAATATTTAAATGTTCAATCAAATATTTAAGTGCCAGCCATGACAGCGCCCAGCAAGCGGAACAAATGAAATTAATAAATAATTGCAAACATTTCTTTCTCATTCGGGCGGTTGACCAGCAATTCAGGCCCTGAGTGCAAACGCAAATGCAAATGCCAAGCGCAATTCCAAAACCAATCCCTAGCCCACACCCAAGACCCGGCTAAGTCCCAAGCCCCAGAGAAACCAAACACCCACAGATGGGCCATAATGATGGCCTGGTCAAAACACGCCCAGAGGACCAGATCCGGGTAATCCTTGGCCTCCATCTGCCAGCTGTCTGTTGGCTTAGCCATTTTAGCAGCAACACCAGCCAAGGCAATCCAGAGTCAACAAGAGCGGCCCGGACTCCGCCTGAGCCCCCCGTGTTATTGGTAGGGCCAATTTCTGTTTGTGCCGCAAAGTGCCAAGTGCAATTTGGGAGCAGCTCAGCCTGAGCCTCCTCCGGAGCGAAAGCCGCATGTGCATCTTGGATGTTGAATGTTATTAATGGCAACTGATAGACGGCACCACTAATGGCCGCCCTCTGAAATTTATCTGCGCTGCGGCCGTGTCACCTTGCAGGCGCTTCGCAAATTAGCGGTGAGCCCTTCCTAATTTATTCCGTTTAATAAGCGCTGCTCAAGCGGTTACCAAAGACTATATTTGGCACAGAAAACAAAATACTCTTTCAAACTATTTAAAATTTTAATTTATTATTAATCTGTTAATGTAAATAAAGAATGAATAATAGAAATCCAATTTAAAAAAACCTTTTTTGAAAATCTTAGTTATTCTCAGATTTTTGATTATAAAAAAGAAGAATTTTCTAGATAAAATCAAGTTCAATCTAATTAGTATCCACATTTTTTTATTGTGTAGCCATAATGTAATTTCTTTTTACTAGTAAAATTTTGTTATATTAAATTTTTAGTAAACTTGTGGGTGTTTTTTGGCAAGGAAGCGAGTTTTTCAGCGAACAAAGTTTCCGGAGAATGTTCATCCGTGGCGCACAGCAACTTTGCACGTCTCAACTGTTTAAATTTAATTTGCCAGACGACTTTGCTGCTTCTCCTGCTCCTGCTGGCTATGTTTTCAGGTCGCCAGAAATCAACATTTTCTGGGGCGACGTGAGCAATCGAAGGTAATGCACTGGCTCAAGTCGGCCAGAGGAACAGGAGCAACAGCAAGTCGGCGGGGGAGGGAACACAACACACGGAAGTAGTTACCATCATGCCAAATATGACAAATGCTGTTGCACATACAGCCCCGAGTACAAAAAAAGGACCTTGGTCCTTGCGAAGAACTATCCCCGACCGACTGACACGTAAACTGCATAAATATAAACGCAGCCGGCGAACGTGCGAGACATGGAGGCGAACTACAACCAGCTAGGGCAGATGGCAATCCAATGCAAAATTTAACAAGCTGCACCCACCCCAGACCACTGAGCGAAGGAGCCGAGACACAGGCGATTAGGTGTCCTTCGGAGAACAGTGCAAGTGCACTGAAGAATCAAATAACCAGAGAATTTGTAAGAATTTGTTTATCGAGGAGTTTACCTTCACTTGAAGTACCCTAATTAAATAATTTATTTTTCACTTGTTACAGAAAAATATTTCATGGCAATAACTTGCAGTACACTAGGTTTTTGTTCAGTGATCCCAGTGAGACCAGATGCAGTCTGGCTGGTGGGGGAAACCCCATAAAGACCGCAGGGGCAGCAGCTGCCGCTTGCAGCAGGCAACCCAACTGCCACCAAAGAAGAAGCTGCGCCACCCTTCTGCGGTTGCCATCAGACAATGAAAGTAACCGGCAGCACCAGAAACTGTAGCAGTCTTTTGGCAACAGCAACAAACAGGGGTAGAAAATTTTAGCTGATTTGCAAACGCAAAATCCGCTTAAGGTTAAAATATGCAAAGTGTTTGTTCGCCTGTTGGCCCGGCGAAGTGAGAATGTGAAATGACATTTTCGGGGCGAGCCGGAGGCAACAAACTCCGTTTGTATACTGCAATATTGTGCACTTCCAGGCCACGAAAGACAATGGAAAACAAGAAAGGCAGAAACGGGCCTCAAAGTAAGGATGACCGACGGAAAACAAACGGCCACGTCAAAGCTCCTTGAAAGCGGGAATGGTCAACAGTCAATGGGATTGGCTTGGCAGCAACCAAAAGGGGAGGTGCCGCCAAGTCAACTTCTTTCGAGACTGGCCACGCCGAAAGGATATTGCGAATTTACCAACGGAAGCGGAAGTGCAAAACTAGCAGGAAACGCACTCACACCGAAACAGAATCGATATCTGTTTGTCTCCAGCCACACTTACACAAGAAACGGAGTGCAGTCAGGACAAAGGGCGGAGCTGGGAGGCAGCCCGGATCCTTGGATGCTTCGATATATGCAAATGCCACTCGTTACATTTGCATTTGGCCAGGCAATGGACTTACTTCTGCCCCTTCTTCTGCTGGAAAAGTGGATTTAGATAAATTCACTTTCACAATTGACACTATAAACAGATTGCGGTCCAAATTGCTGGCCGCAGGGAGAGCGAAATAGACGGAGTTTGAGCAAAAACCCTAAGCAGCTTTCTCCCCTGTGAGCCGTAATTGTTTAACCCAATGGAAATGCGAATTCGAACCGGAAATCTGACCAGGAAAATCAGAACCAGACTGCCGTAATTACCGACCGCACGCCTTGCATAATTATCAATTTACATTTGATTGCGTTTGTTTATTTGCGCAAATAATTATTTGCATGCAAAAATAATTGCAACGACTGCAGGCACTGCCATTACGAATGAACCAGAACCAGATTTTACCTTTGTCCAGCAGGTGGGTGGACTGTTAATTAGCGACCAGGCCAGAGATTTCACCTGCAGAAACAAGAAGCAACAAAGACCTCCCGCACACTCTGTGTAATGGGCTTAGGTCCTGCTATTTGGTACATTTATCAATGGCGGATTTGCTAAGCCAACTCTCATTACCACGCACTTTCTCCTAACTGCACACGCCCCATAAAACCCAGTTACGTATGCAGCAATTTTCGAGGCCCAACTGCCGCCGCCTTCCCAAAGTCATGCAAGATTTATGAGAATGTCAGGCGGGCGGCGGGGGTCTGGTGGAAATTTAATCAAACGCCAAACAACCCTTTCGTGGGATACAGAAATCAAATTTCGAAATTTGCAAACAGCGCCTGGGCGAAAACTTTCATATAAGAAGTCGGGGAAGGAGTGGAACCGTAATGGAAATGGTCGAAAATTGCGGGGATCACATTCCAGGGCCAGGAATGTCGACCGCTCACTCAGCATGTCCTTCAAATACAATATACTCCATCAACAACTGCAGTTGAAACAATAGGAATTATACAATTTCAAATGCTAAAAAAAAAATATATAAAAATCAACATTAGTTCTTATTTTGATATACAATTTCTAGTCCATATTTTGAACTTGCCAAATTTAAATTACGAAGCTCTGAGCTATCCTTGGAGCTATTTTCACGAGCTCTGCTGTGTACACATATTCTCCAGGAACGAAACTGATTCTATGCAGAGTATGTGTTCGTGTGCATTCGGGTAAATTTCATCTTGGAGCAGCAACATAAAAACGTCGAAAACATGGCAAACATTAACGGAAAAACAATTTTCATAAATCTAGAATTATTACCCGGGAAGCGAGCACAAAACAACAAAAAAAAGGAGAGAAAAAACCTAAAGAAAAGAAAAGAAACTCAGGGCAAAAGCGGAAGTGCGCTGTGTGTCCATTGAGGCAACAAATTTGCCAAAAAATAAAATTCCAACCAGCATATGGAAGATGGAGGCTGGCGAATACCCTGCCATTCGGGGCTGGGGAAGGGACCACACGTATAGGAAAATGACCCCAAAGGGCGAACCCTCGCGAAAAGTTTCTTGGCAAACATATTTGCAAAAGCATTTATTATTTCATATTTTACGCCTATTTCGGGGGGTGTTTTTTTTTTTTTTATAAGGAAAACAGAAGGCCGGACTGGGTGGGTGTAGCAAAGTGCTTATGTAATTGCGAAGTGTTTCGCAAACAAGCCGCCGCCATAAATCACATAATTCACGCTGAACGCACAAGAGCCCTTCGCATTGTCTTTTTTAGCTGCCTTCCATCTGCGTTCTAATTCGATTTTTGCAATCGCTTTGAAGTCCACTCAAATTTCAATAATTCTCCTCTTTCATCGACATGCAAACGCAAACAAATTATAGTAAGAGGAGTGGAGAGGGTGAGTGCAAAAAAAATATTCTAAAAAAAGGACGGAGACAACGAAGAGCTGAAGACATCAACTGTCGCTGTGAAATCTGTTATTAAGCCATTTATAGTTAAGGCAAACAAAGCGGACCGAGCCCGGCGGAGTGAGCGACACTTGAATGCCCGAGTGCTTATAGACACACTTTTCAATGGCTTATCAAAATCTTAAGCTGACGACAATGGCTGTCTCGTTGACAAAGGAAAACCCTCGCACACATGCGAGACAATTTATAAAATTAAAAGTCTTGTGAGTCAGGCAAGTGAAAGAAATGCAATGCGCCAAGGCGGGGCAACGGAGGAGCAAGGAAATAAAACTCGGCGAGAGACAACTCCTCGACCGATTTCCCGGCTTTTCCGCTCAGTCGCCTGGAAAGCCGTTACTGTGCACCAGTTCGATAAAAATGAGTGGGTGAAAGTGAAAGGGAAAGCGAGTGTGAGAGTCGGTGTGAGTGCGAAAGTTCCCTTCACTGCATTTGGCATATGCCGCAAATATTAGTTCGCCAACTGCCTCCGAATCATGAAAGGGAAATCTGTGTTTGTGTGTGCGTGAAGTGGTCATGACAAATCCGCTAAACACGACAAGAATTCTCACAATTTGCATATTGCAAATCACTGAGAGTTCAATGAAATAAAAAATATGGTATAAAGTATAAAAGTATAAAGTGAGCGATTAAATTCTTTAAAAATAAAATATTTTCTTATTAGATATCTTGAGGAAGACAAGTCCTTTTTTATGTATTTCTTAACATGAAAATATTTTAGTATATGGTTTTGTTTGCCAGAAACAATTTTCAAATTTTTAAAATAAATACTACAAAGTTAGTACTTTAAAACCATTTCATTACATTATCATATCCATGAATTTGTCAATCTAAACCTGAATAGATTTTCTCCAGTGCCCATGCAAATTACCTGGCAGTGTAGTAGATTAATTTGGCGCACATTTAAGTAGGCTACACCGCCAATTCATTTTCCATCTGCTCTATTCCGCATTCCCCATTTTCATTTTCAGCTTGTGACACATGACAAATCACAAACGCAAGCAGTTTACAATTGATGTTAAATCAAAGCTATAAACACGATGTGAGGACGGTGTGTGTTTGGGTGGTGTGGATGAGTGCCTTATTTGTCACACACACATTCAAAGAGCGGCTACGTGACAATTTCTGTCATTCCGCCCGGGGGCGTATCCGTTTCCGTTTGACTTTCACTGCACTGCGGCTGCGACTGTTTTTTGTTTAACTTAATTTTCGGCAGCGCCCAAATGCTCCGCTGGCTTTGGCTCTGGCGCCACCTTTGTTTATGCTCTGATTGTTGTTTATGCCAGCGCACACACACACACAATATGCAAATGCCAGGATGCCAGGCCAACGAATCGGACAAAAGGATTGGGCTTCGGGTTGACAGCCGTTTGACAAAAAGGAAGCCTAAACTTTTGGCCTCAGCTTAAGTGCCACGGCGAGCATTATTCACCTGGCTGGCCACGTTTTCCTCACCATTCCCATCGCAGTCGCCTGGGAATTTCCCAGGACGCACGTGAGAAAAGCGTAGCAGCACAGACATTTCCCCAGCAAGTGTCAGGCTTTAATCAAGTGTCAAACTGCTTGTCTAAATTAACATTCGAAACGTTGACTCGAAATCAATCCAGGTGTCAATCAGTGTTTGCGGAAAAACCATAAGAATAGAAAACACAGTTCAATGTAAGGTATTTTAATAAATATTAATATAGCCGGGATTGAAAATTTCATAAACAATGAAAGCTTTCATTTAACATCCTTTATAAATTATTTAAAGCCAGTTTTTAAATATCAATCAATTGGTCCCGTTGTGAATGTTATAAAGCCTTTATAATTTTAGCATAAACAAAAGGTTCACGCTAATTACTTAGAAAAGAAAAGCCATACTGAGAGTGGTTGTATTTATGCTTTGAAGAGCCTTTTGTCTCTGGCCTTTCGGAAAAAAAGAATTTGAATGTAGGAGTGTAAGCAGGTTAATTATATTTAATAATATTCCGAAACAATCACCATTTTGAATCTACATATTTTATAAATTTTTTCAATAGGAATTTATGTATCCTCGTACATCTCTCCCCAGTCTACTTTTATTAGCCAAATGCAAGACTTAAAGACCCATCGAAAGTTTTCTGAACAAACGAGGGCCCTCGAATGCGAAACTTACTGTCGAGAGTGCTCGACAGACGCAGTAAAAGAAGTTGGGGGACAACTTTTGCAAAAATGCCGAGCACCTCAGCACAATGGCTGGCGAAATTGCCGGCTGACCGCCCATAAATGCATAGAAATCCAGTGCAGAAATTAGAGGAAATCCACAAATCGAAGCAAAGTTTTTCCACTTTTCCGCTCTGCCCTGCCGCCGCTTTATTGTTCGCAAATTTCCCTGGGGCCTTATAAACTCCGAGCACCATGCACCACCACTAGTATTTCGGTAGTGCAAACATTTGCGCTGCTGATTACTTTTAATGCTTTCCATCGAGTGTATGTGTGTGTGGTCCTGGGGAAAAGCGGAAAATCAGCTAGAGGCCAGGCCACATCAATCAGTTCGAAGAAAACGAACAAAAAAATTGACCCAAATTCTGAGCAAACCGAAATTGCTTAGCCACACCCCAAACAAAATTCTGAATTCCATCATTCGCGCTTTTCCTCTGTACATGAAAGTTGTGAAGAGACGAACATGTCGCGCTTTTGGCCACCGATTTTCCACTGTGCCCGCTTCACTTCATGCTTTGTATCTCAGTTTTTTAATGACAATTACGAAAAAGTCAAGGCTTCCTTCTGGCCGAACTGCCTGGTTCTCAGCGCATTGTCGAAAAGGGATTTCAAAAAACCAAAGTCGAGCAAAAAACATAGCGCCCACCGGGCCTCGTTTCGCGAGAACACTATCTTGGCGTACGAGAATCGGCTGCGACGCCACTCGGACCCCATGAAGGTGTTCCGGTACTTTGCCACCATCAAGATGAAGAACAAGGCCGGCAGGTGGGATTTGTTTATGACCCCCGAGGACTTTCTGCGATCGATCCTGCCGGGATTGAGGCAGCCGGAGCAACTGACATTGGCCCGTTACCGTCTGCTGGACGAGGAGGCGGCCGAAAAGTGGCGGGCTGGCGCCCAGAAGGACAGCATCTTCCTCAAGCTCGACGACACAGGTCTGCTCGACTTCAGCGACTACGTGCTGCTGACCATACTATTGTCCATTCCGGAGCGTCATGTTTGGATTCTCTTGAAACTGTTCGACCACGACGAGGATGGCACTGTGAGCATGGAGGATCTGGAGCATATAATACGCGTCATCAGCATGGGTCAGGCCTCCATGGTGAACTCGCATCTGAAGCGCGCACTGTTCGGGCCGCGGCTGAAGAAAAAGCTGAGTATCAACGAGTTCTTGGAGTTCCTGCAGGGGCTGAACAAAGAGATTCTTATTCACGAGTACGAGATGCTGCGGAAGGACTCTAGGTAAGTGATGTCAGAGCCTAGCATCTTCCTCCTTGACTCTTATACTTATATCCTCTTCCACTTCTCAAGTTCCGTGATCACAGAACTGGACTTTGCCAAGGTGTTGCTGGCCTACACCAAGTCTTTTAGAGCGCGGGGCGAGGCGCTGGAGCGAGTCAAGGAGAAGTTTGGCCAGCAAAAGATCGGGATCAGCCTGGACGAATTCATGTCCTTTTCCCGGCTGGTGCAGGACGTGGAAACTGTGGACATGGCGCTAGCCTTTCACTTTCTAGCCGGCGCAGACATTAGCCCCCAAACGCTGGACCACATTGCCCAGCTGGTCGCTGGTGTGAAGCTGTCGCCGCACCTCATGGCTGTGATCTACACCATCTTCGACAACGACGGAGATGGGATTATCCGGCGGGAGGAATTTATCAAGACTCTTCGCGATAGATTGCGTCGCCTGCAGCACAAAAAGAAGCTAAGGCTCACATCCGGGATATGCATTCTGGGTAAATGCTGCTGGAAAACCCTGCCATTTTGGAGGAGTAGGAGCATAGGAGTATAGCTGCTGAACCACAGCGTCGAGTGCAAAGCTCTGGTTTTATGTACTCCTTGTGATGTCCTTTACCCGACTCCTTTGCGGGTAAACGCTTTTAGTCTGTTGACAATCTTACACGGAGGAAAAATATACCATCTGATCTGGATTTAATTTATTTTAATATTATAACTAGTATTATTTTTTTATACTGTTGATGTATTTTTATAGCCGTGTAAAACCAAAGCCTTCATTTGACGTAACCTTCGCGGGTAGCAGGGGAGGTTCAGCTCAGAAAAGCGCAGTCTGTTTGCCTTTGTCTTGAAACATTTCAACTTCGCAAGCCGCCAAGTTGAACGAGTTGAAAAATGAAGCTTCGAGTCTACGGGATAAAATCTATTTTGTTGTCCCGACACTCGAGTTTCGTGCGAGCGGTGGGAAAATTCAAATATAAAGCAGATTCCCCGACCACGTGGCTTACATGACTTTGAACTTTTATCACCTGCTGCCAAACGGTCCCAGCTCCCAGTCAGCCAGCTCCAAAAAGGGGAGACTCTGGCTGTGGCCCTGGGTACGGGTGTGGGCGTGGAAGGGTGTAGCACAGCACTTACCAAAACAATTTAAAATACTTGCGGTAGCACGCACTCGAGGGTCGGCGTGTCGAGCTCCTCAACTGTCGAGACAATAGTTTGCCACACACACACTTTATCTGGACATTGGCAGGCAGCCGCAAGTTGATGACTGCCGGACAATTAAGGTCCGGAAGTATTCCGGATATTTGTGTAATTCACTACCCGAAATGGCCGTCGACATAATTAAATGAAACGAATTCGTTGACACTCCTAACTGGTAAGGGCTCTGCAGTAAATAATAATTACGATTCACATCCGAAAAGAGCTGTTGATGGCAGGTCATCGATAACAAAAAGTAAGGGTTGTCGAAAATCTTTCATGCACTCGGGTATTGATTTTATGTAAGAGTAGCCGACACTTGTCTTTGATGGTAAATATTAATTAATAAAGGGTTAATATCTTTGATACAAACTAAATGGGTTTTGGTTATAATAATAATTAAAATTTACCTCATGGAAGGAAAAATTCGAAATGTCCTGCGAGTGGAAAATCATTTATCCACGCGGCAAAGGACTAAAAGTTTTATCAATTTACTGGCTGCGGCACAGTCCATGAACTCTATAGTTTAGGCGTTCATAAACATGTCGAGGTTACCGCCACCGCCTGGTAACTTTCACACAGCACTTTAGAAAAATCAAACTCGTGTGTTTACACGTGTGCTACAACTAGACCCTCGCAGTTGTCTGTTCGCAAAACTTTGGAAACTCGACGCGTCAAGGAAGTGCGATAAAAATAAACATGGAAGTTGCGGCGTGGCCGCAAAGTTAGTTCGGTGCCGTGCCACGCCCCCAAAGTGCAGCCGCAAAATGTAGAAATTATTCGAAAGAAATTCCACAAGCTGCAGGCCAGAAATCAATTAAATTGGCAAACAGACGACCCGAGCAAATGGTAAGCCATAAATCAAAAATTATTATTTCACTCTCCGAGGCTGGGGGGCAGTCAAACGATGTGGCCTCCAGTGTGGCGTGTAATCAAGAAATCAGCATCAACTGTCAATGGGATTTTCCTTTGAATAAGTCAGAGGTATTTCTCAATTTCTAATAACTATTGGCCAGACTCTTTATTGTCCAGGCCGACGTAGAAAGGCATTTACAACATTTTAAATTTTGTGCTCAAATTACTATTGCTCGGTCTATTGCGAGACCACAAATTCTGATGACTGCTTCGGAGCAAAAATTGTTTTTGCCTCCGCTGGCCAAATTGGGTTTGAAGCAATAACGCTTGACTCTGTGGCACACATGCCTATTTTCCTATTTCACTATTTTTGTTCTCTCCTGTCCTCTGACCCCTTTTATATTCATGCCACTCTGCCGACCCCCTTTTATGTGTGAGATATTCAAATTTATAAATTATGCAATTTTATGGTTTTAAGGCGTAGAATGTGCAAAAATATTGTTTTACACAAGCTTATGTCCGACCATGAAAACACACACAGTTCCCAGTTGCCATGCAGCACCGCCCACTGCCCACTGGCATGCATTTCGGCTGCTCTAATGCTCCGCTGGGCGGATGCGAAGGTTGTCCGTTGTCCGCCTGGCGACACTTATCTGAATTATGAATATGCAGGTGCTTATCGGCCGGAATATACCTACATATTTGCAGGTGTGTGCGTCTCGGTGCAAATATACGTGTTGAAGATTTAAGCAGCTGCAAATTTTATTTATCATCAAAGATTCGCAAAGCTCTAAATCTTCAAGGCAAAAGTCAAATGTCTCCCATAAATACACCAGACCTGGGATGACTTTAAGAAGTGATAAGAAAGGTACAAATAATTTAATTAAAACTGAAATGCTTCATCTGTTTAATTCGAAATATAATTAATAGAAAATAATAATATAGTACCTAAGGTAATTTAATTAAATAATTTTATTTTTTTATTGCTTTCTGTAAATACCAAAACTGAACGTAGTTATAAGATTAATTTATTATAGGAATTAATAGAAAATATTAACTTTAACAAAAGACTTTCTAATTTTGTTACTTAGGCAATGGGTACTAATAAACCCTATGTGTACTATTGGGATTTATCTAGGTACTTCCCTACACCGGCTTTAAGGCACATTTAAATTTACTACAACTCACACCTGCGTGGGTGGCCAGGAGGCAAGTGGATAATTAAGTTTCACGACTTTTCGCTGGCTTTAAGCCCCCAACCCCCAACCCCTACGACTCTCCCCTGGTGCGCTGGTATTGAAAAGTTGGCATTTAAAGGGATTAAAAACTTTTTCACATCATTTCCTGCCGATTAAAATGTTCAGCGAGCGGCAGCGACACACTGTGCCAGGGCTAAGCCCTAACTATTGCCATGGCATCGCACCGCACCGGATTGGAGGGGATCGGGATCGGCAGAGTGGGGACACAAAGGATTCACATGTCGCCGAGCAAAGTTTTGCATCAGTCGGCGCTCTGGTAAAGCTACACTTACTTACAAGCTGTAACTTACGGCAAGTATTAGCTCAAGTGCTCTCAGGGGGCAGGGCAGCCCACTGGCTCTGCACTCAAAGCCCTTTAAATTCACCAAAAGCATGCGACAGTCTGGCAAAAAATCAAGGAAAAATGTAAAAAATTCTCTGCATCTTGTTTGATTACGTTTCATCAAACGTGCCCAAAATGCTAAAAGCACACATGTCAAACTAATAAAGTTTAAGCGAGAGCGTTTTGATAACAGGGCCCCCACATAACAACAGGCCGTAAGTAAGTTGGTAGACAGACATTTCCCCCACTCCGTTGGCAATTTCCATGCACACACCACGTTTGTTCATTTTAAATGCTGCGACATGAAGCCGGGCAAAAGTTATTTAAACTTTTTCTCTTCCAAGTCAGCCTGGCCCGGCTTGTATCGGAATCACTTCTTCGGGCTGCGCTGATGAGCTCCGTTCATAAACTCTACGCACGGAGTGCCTGTGTTTGGCTGCTTGGCACAAACGAGCTTCCCAGCAGTCAGCCATCCAGTTGGCATCCGCATAATGATGATGAATGGCCCGTCCTGACATATGAAGCGCATTAATACAGTCTGTGCCATCGGATTGGAGGTGGGCAGTGCGTGGGATTCCCAGAGGAAGCACCCTTCTATGACAGTTTGCCCATGAGATCCATATAGATGAGCGTTGCCTTCGCTCCTGGTAACAAACTAGCCTTGGTGTTGTCTATAAGTTTGCCACAAAAAAAAAGGTAATAATGACTGGTGTAAGCCTAGAAACCATTAAATTATATTTATGGAATTTTTAATGATAATGTATATTTAAAAATTAAAGTAAAATGAAGACTAATAATTTTAACAAAGATACTTTCATACTTTCTGCTAAATATTGAATGAGATGCACTAATATATAAAGCCTATAAAAATTATAAAAATACAAATTAATATATTATATAAATAACATTGCGGTTTGTAATAATTTTGTAACATAAATATAAAGTAAATATTAATAATTTATTTTTATTATATCTACAAGTAGTAAATTACTACAATCTTCAATTATTTCGTCTACAAAGACTTATTGTTGATAATAATATTACATTAAAATCCGGATTAAAAACTTTTAAATTCTTGCTTGTTTGATTCCCCCACTCGACTGCCCACCCAATACATTATCGTTAGTTTGCCTGCATAATTAATTAAAACATATTCAAAGTTAATTATTTAAGCTCGTAAAGCTGATTACATAAGATAAACAAAGCGGAATCCGTTATAATTTATAATTACTCGTTGCTTATTGACTTACTTATGCAAATGACCTTGTTTTTGCAGTTAATTATCTCATAAGTTCATAATTGTTTGCATTCACTTATAATACAACTTAATGAAATAGACGACTGACGCAGCATCACTGATAATTTATTTATTTTCCATATTCTCACCGCTAAATTAAAATTTGTCCAGAAGCTTTTGCAACTGTTTATTTCGATGCGGCGAATTAAAATGGCATCTATTAATACAAATACAAAATTGCACAAATAACAATTAAATAAGTAGTCAATGGCCTGTAAAATGTTGTATTAATATTAATGAAACGACAATAAGTATTCTCGTAAATTAATTGCAGCTTGGAACTAAAGCAATTTAAATTCTGATTACGGTCAGACCAATTTCCCAGCTTCGAAAGTATTGGAAAAAACGTAATTGTAATTACCCCACCCTCATCCTGTATCGCATAAAATACAATTATTTTCTGTCTACGTTTTCAGTATCAACATTGCAACATTTACTCCGAAAGAGCGGGATTCCTGGCAACATGTAGCCAGCTGCTCAATTTCCCCTTTTCCAAATCCAGTCCGAAGGGCGGAAAACTACCCCTAAAGAGAAAAAGGAGAAAGCCACTCCACCTGGTTTACCTCCCCTTTCTGCACATTTAAATCAAAATTAACCGCAATAAATACATGCAAACCACAATCAGGGCGAAATTGCATAAAATATTTATGTGGAAAACGCATTAATTGAACAACAAGCCAAATGCATTAGATTTAATATGCATTCATATCCGTTGTTCAAATGCATAATTAATGTCAGGCCTTGCCAAAGTTTGTCAATACCGAAGGTCTTGGCTAAAAACTTTTTTAATAAATTAAAAGAAAGCAAATGGAATGGGGCAGTGATGTTCCCAAAAAATATGAAAAATATATGAAGGTAAAAGGTAAAAGGGAAAGCGAAAATCACAACGAATGATTAATGTAAAAGAAATATAAAATGTGCCAAGCGATTAAAAGGCGGCCTTGCCAGTAACGCATTTATTTATGACAATCATTTATCATTTGGTGGCTGGACAGGACCTCTTCCACGCCCACTTCCTCCCCCGCTTCCCTCTCCTCCGCCGCCGTCGCAGGCTAGACAGGATGTGTGATAATGCACCAAAGGCATGCGCAACGCACGGCCCCGCTGCCATTCCGTTTTCACTGGCCGTGTCCGATGGCCGACATGCCAAACAATTATTTATTTGATGCTCTCTACCGGCTACCTTTTGAATAAAAAATTTGCCAGCGCCCTGATACACAACTGACCCTGTGACAGCAGAAGAACGGGATTGGAGTGGGCGAATCCATATCCAAGAGGACAACAAATGGGAGCAGAGTCCAGAGTCCATTCGGCCCACTGACATGTGTCAATCAGAGGCACCGGAACACAGAAATAATCTCCGCTCGGCATGGACTTAAATGTATTATGACAAATATTTTGCAATCTCTGCTTCAGACTGATGCGTGAGCCAAGGTGTCCCTGCTTCGTACGATAGTACCCTTTGTTCTAAGTTTAAGGGGGTATATGGAATCATCACGATTTGACTGTGAATTTGACTTGCATGACTTTGAATTTAAGATAATAATTAAACTAATAGAGGCTATACTTTTTGAAACATTGTATAGAGTCAAAACCATATGAGGAAAAATATGGTTTCAAAAAAACTAAAAGGGTTTATTTTTTGATTTATTTTGTAAAAGAAAAAGTTGGTAGTATTTTCCTAATTTAAATTATAAAAGAATTCTTTAATAAATTATTCTCTTCTTGAAGTCTCAAATACCAGGTATCTTTGCAGCCGCCGACCCAAGTTCCTTGCACCTGTGTTGTCTGTGTTGTCAAGCCACGCAACATTCCTCTTAAATAAAAATCATTTCGCTGCGAATTTATTGCGGCATGCGACTGCTCTTGACATTAACTTTTTGTGTGCAACTTCCTGCTCGGCCGACTGCAGCCTTGCCTTTGTGGGGATGCATGCATCACGATGGCATGGCTCACTCTCACTTGTTTGTCGGACGGCAAGAAAATCCATTGTGCATCCATGGTGCATTTTCGCTTTCCAATGAGTGAGGCAATCGGCTCGCTTGCTCTCTGCTCGGCAGACATGCCGTAAATCAATTTTATATTTATTATTTTATGAATTGCAATTGCTTTTATTTTCAATTTGAAGCGCTTGGCTTGTTGGCGGCGGTGTCGGCGAACGGCGCTTAAGTACGCATCGTTTGCATGCGCGGCAATCGCGCAATTTAATTTACCGTATGGTGCACGACCGACCTTAATTGGAAATATTCGCATGTGTCCGCGTCTCCATCCGTACTCAGATCCTCCTTCACGTCCATGTCCGCATCCATGTCCCGTATCTGCACTGGCGTCCGTGCCTGGACTTGTGGCAATGATATCGCGCAGCACGTAATTTTGTGGTCAAGGCGCTTTCGCTCACCTGCCAGGTGCGTTGGGAGCGCGCTTTAAGATAGGCTACATAAAAGCGAAATTAATTTCACAGAAATAACATGGAAATTATGATTGCAATTTACCGGAAATTGCTATGTTTAATTTGCTGGATAAACGCCGAGAGTTCAGCATTTCATTAACTGCGACAGCCGGCATATTACCTTTTATGTGAAGTGAATTGCATGAATATTTGGAATACCAAAATCATAGTTGGAATAATAATACAAAAATGCAGCCTTTTATAGGTGCACTCCGTTGATTATAAAAATTATATACAACTTAAATAACTTTGTTATTAAATGATAAATATATTTGCACAACATGTTCATCGAGGTTAACCTTATATTTTAAATTAATTACTGATAATATCACATTTTTAATCTTATACATTTTCGGAGCAATTGAACCCTACAAATAACAAATGTCAAGCTCAGAAAATTAACCAACAGAGCAGAAATATAAACACCAAATAGTCAACGAGCTCCATGTGCGACCCGCCGACTAATTGAAATACTTTACACTAATGACGGTCTACATGCTAATGACGCTGCCAAACTGCTTATTAAATTGCCAATGAATCGCACCACCGCGAATGGATCTTGTTTGCCCGCTATTTGGCATATTTGTTGAAAATGTTCTACCGGAAAAATCTCTCTTTTCAGGCCGCGACAAATTGAGGTCGCTGTCACATATCGCATGCAAATTTCCACAAAATTCATCCCAAACCCATGCTATGCCCTCAAACGAACAGCCTGTTGACATTCGGACCGAATCCTTGAGCGGCACAGGACCGGGTTTTGTAATGTGTACGCATTAACGAAATTTGCATATTAATTAAAAGTTAACGACACTGTTGTTCGTATTGGCTGCCAGCTGGCTTGCCAAGAACAAAGCGCCGCCAAAAATCATTCACAGCCAGCCAACGGGCATTGGTTTGTCGCAATGATTTAATCTTTCGAAATTTCACAGGATGTCCTGGCCATCAACAGCTGGCTAATTATGTAAGTTCACACAATTCGAGCAGTAAAGCCTGTGCCCTGCCTCCTCCGCAGGCAGCACACATACCCCATACCCCGTATGAGGCAAAGTTATAATTGCTGCAAAAGTTTCGGCTGAATACTTTTGCCAAACATCGTCGATTTGATTGCAGTTGTTGCATTTCGAGTTAGGCAAATCCAATTTTCAATTTGCCAATCGCAAATCGCATCAAAAGCAAACGGAAGGCGGGCTGTGAGCAGTTATAGTTTTCGGATTAGTAATTGGCATAAGGAAAGCACAGTCGCAGTCGGTTCCCGGGACTCAAGTGGACGAGGGGTTAAAGAGGCAATCTCGGCTCAGTTGGCAGAAAAAAGCTTGAATCAGGCAGAAATTCGAAATTCTAAATTTGTTATAAGCCTCAAAGAAAAAGCAAACGGTTTCAATGTCAATTTGCACATGTGCATATTCGGAAGAAATTTAATAAAGCTTGAGAACAAATTGCTAAGTAATTTGCGGGGTGTTTGCTTAGAAGGGGGCCCAGGAGGAAGAGTATTCTATTTCCGAAACGGAATGATGCAGTTTTGTGCAAACCCAAATTGAAACGACAATAGACAATAGGCCAAACCGCACACCGAGCGGCACACAAGCCATCTACAATCCACAATCCACAATCCGTTTGGAAAAGTTGCCTCCAGAGTCGGAGCATCACCACAGCCCATTGAGCTGGCACCGGCCAAGTCAGCTGGAGCAGAACAATTGAAATAATTGCCCAAAATGTAGTCAGGGGCGGGGCAGGGGCAGGGGCTGCTACACAGGTGGAGAAGCTAGCCGATGTCTAATGGGAAAGAATAACACACACTCGTTTTCGACTGTTGAGTTGGCCAGAAAGGAGAAACCCGAAACCTGCAGGCGCAGCATGTCCATTTCCCAATGCCAACGCACAGGTAAATGGAAACAGCTCAGGTTTTTGGGGAAAGTGCTTTGAGGCCAAGGGTTCGACTTGTTAAATGCTCTGCAATTTCCCACCAGTTATCCCCTTGGACTGCTGGCCCGTGGACCCTCAAAGACGCCTCCTCTCGAGCTCAACTAATTACCGAAATAATATTTGCCAACACACGATGGCCCCGTTCTCAAGTGGCTGCCACATAAATCTCGGTGTCTGCCCCCTAGAAAGGATCACTCATTAGACGGGGCCAGACATTGATAAACACATGAAATATGCCCGATGAGCTCCGTTTCGGCACATTAACAGGGCACTCAGATGCAGGCCCCGATGGAGAGAAATCAAATTGATTGATGGTCGGCCTGCGCGTCAAAGCAAATAAGTTCCAGCCAATGGATGGGCCCTGCTCACTGGATATCGAGGCACCACGGAGCACTTTAAATCGGAACTGTGACCCAAAACTAGCCAGCAAGTTGCCTCATCACGGCCATGCCCGGTCGCTAAGCCCACCAGACAACAGTCGTAATAAAATTTTCAATATCATTTTTAGCAAATCATTTCAGTGACCTCCGGAGCAAGAGAATAAATATTAATAACTTGGCCAACCCGCAAAAAGGTGAAGGCTAAGCCCAGTTCTCAGTAGTCCGTCCGGTGGTAGCACCACAAACAGAATCCAACTGAGAGATGGAGCTTCTCAAATAATAATAATAATAAAGCAGCGGACGCAGCACAGCGAGGCACGTAAAGGAAGGGCAGTGAATAGACAAATAGTTTTGTTGCTGATGACAATACAAAAACATTTCAGACAGGACAAAGCGACTGAGCGGTAAATAAAAATAAAAAAGAAGCCAGCTTGCCGGCGCATAATAAAGAACGAGCAGAAAGGGTGTTCCAGCTATGGGTTCTGGTTTCGGCACGGGCCTACCGGCACTAAGGGTACACAATATTTACACATAAAGATATAAGTCTTTAATTCTCAAGAGTTTTGTGAAAAATAAAGTATATAATGTATGTACATGGATGCCTAATTCAATTTGAATAAATTGTATAATTTCATGTTGAAAAATGTGTACAATATTAAATGTTTAATATGTCTCGCATATATAGAAATATGTAATAAAAACTTTAAATTTGTTAAGTCCGTCACAATGAGCTGTATTCTTCGAATTTCCAATCGTTAATTTGGAGGAAAACCTAAAACCTAAAAATCCTAAACGATTTTATTATTTTATTTTAAGCCCAGTAGGTTTACAAAGCTCAAGAGCATATTAGGTTTCAATTTATTCATAAAAAATATATTTTTTCGAAGTCTCAAGTGCTCATAATAAAAAATATAATCCACAAATCTTTTACTGTAAAGCTAATTTCGACCCCTTGGAAAACATTTTCGGCTTTGCAGTGTAAGCAAAAGGGAAATATTTTTATAAACTCCCTGGCACATGAATAGACGAGAGCATAAGAATGCAAATCCATCTACCTATGAGCCAGCCACTCTGGCTTAGCCACATGGTCTGCTCCGCTCGGCCCCTGTCCTGGGCTAAATATTAAAATTCATACGCCATGTCGTACAGCCAAATCAGGAGAGCTGCTGCTGCTACTACCGGTGGTGGCAGTAGTCCTGCTGCTCCTTCTGCTGCTGCTGCTGCGACAACAATCACAACGATTTTCATTAGGCAAACAGCAGGGGCACAGCATATTTGCCGTGAAGCGGGATTGGGGAGCGCACAGTTCTCGTCCAACAATTGCACAATTTATGTGCCATATATTTGCAGCACAGACGGTGCTGCTGGCCAGGCCATAACAGGTCGGGTCAACTGGCCCAGACGACGATGACGACGACTAGGTGACGGTGTGACTGTGACTCCGGCTATGACTGGAGACCTGCAGCTCTGTCAATCCGGCAGCAAACCTTTGCACGCCTCCACAACGTGTCCATGAAACGAGCCGTTGAGCTAACACAAAAAAGAAAATGCTCGTAAAAGCTAAAGCGATATACGGGAGAGGTACCGTGCCCGGGAAACGTGTACACTCGACAACTAAACTGCAGAAATATTACAAATTCAAAATGCTAAATGTGCATTTAACTTGTGTATTTATGTAAATCCCTCGGAAATTATTTCCCCTCCCGCCGGTCCGCTCGTTTCGCCAAGAGCAACGGCTCTGGGAGCGGACATGAACTACGACTCGCCGGGTTGGGGCCTGGGTAGCCAACTGCAAATCATTTGAATATACTCGTATTTTTCCTTCATTTCTGATGTCAGTCCCGCCACATGTTCATTCCAATTCCGCTCGTCTTGTCTGCCAATTGTCACCATTTCGGATTGATGGCCAAGTGAACGAGCGAGCTCTGCTCCTCTTTCAGCCTTCACCGCTCGGTCTCGGTCTCATTCCAGGAGTTCGTTTATGTTCCAGTTACTGGGCTGTGGTTAGCTCCGTTCTATGGAAGGAACCACATTGCTCTGGTTTTGGTTTACTTTTCGCTATATTTTCAGTTCATAACTGAGTACCAGTATTGTACGGGGTTGGTGGTGTAGTTGAATATGCTTTTCTTTTTTTCTTTTTAAGCTGCCAATAAATCTGCAGAACTTTTGGGAACAGGGTTAGTGTTTATGCGGCTGGTACTTAAGGAAAAAATAACTTTTAAAGTATTTTTATTATTTCTGAAAGGTATGTTTAATGAGTATATAAAGATCTTGACGGGTGTTATAGATATTCTAGTGAAACTCGAGCAGTAAATTGTTTAATGTTAAATTTAGAAAATTGAAATGATTACGTTATTACTCTCTCATACCATAATTTATAATTTTCACAATATCATGTACACATAAACGTAGTAAACTAGACATTATCTGATACCTGTATATTTGTAGCTGTGGCAATGGCGCCGAAGTACAGTCATAAATTTACCTTGGCGTGGCTTCATTTGCGTCACGTTATTGCATATTTATGGGGAATGCCTTGCACCAAACTAAACTAAACTACATATGAAATTATTCAAGGTAATGTGTGGGTCGACTCGGGTGCATTACGAATTCTGGTTAGCCAACAAAGTGCTAAATCCGATTTAAGCCCAAGCCAAAGCCATTTCTCGGAGGCACTCTGGGATGCAGGCAGAGTGGGGTTGTCTGCAAGGGAATATGTAATGCGAGTTGCTCGACCTCTTGCAATTAAGTTTTCAGAAATCAACCACCGGACGGGCCAGCATTAAAGTCTTTCGTACATTTCTGATGAGCCACTCCCGCACCTTGGCCACTGAGCTCGGCCACATCCATATTGTCTGCCAGTTCTGGCTATTTCACAGCCAGACAGATATTCTACACCAGAGCCAGGAGTCCGGAGACCAGAGCATGGAGTCCAGGAGCCGGTGCGTCATTCAATTTGCTTTCGACGCTCTAGCTTGAATGAGTTAATCCCTTGCAAATCGCCGGCGTATTATCAGTCTGGCGGGAGCCATCGAAACAATGAAACGAGACGCCGTTGTCAGCTATTGTTTATCAATTTTATGCAAATCACAGTCGCCTCTTTTTATACCCTTTCAAGGGATGTTATATTTTTTGGAGAGGTATTTACAAAGCGATAATTATGAAAACGATACTTTTTCGGGTCTTAATTTAGTTTCGTAGATGCCTTAAAACAATTTCTATTTTTTACTAGATAAAATAACTATAAGCTTAGGGATCGGTTTAATTTTTCCAATTTTTTAGGCATTTTTAATAGGAGGTTATTCATAAATACACATTTTGAAAGGCTAAATGTAACATTTTATATTTACATAATTGCATTAAAAATAAAAAATCAACCCATCAACCATCAACCCTCTTCTATTTTTAAAAATAATTTTTATAAACTTTAAAGACTTCTACTTATTCGGTAATTTCAAAATGAATTCTTTTCCAGAAATACCTTCTAGGGTATAAACATTTCGGTGTCATAAAAATCCTGAATTTTTTTGTTGTTTTCGCCCTGTTATCAGGTGGACGGCATATTTTCGAAATTGAATTAAGTTGGCTTTTCGGCATTGAATATATTTTAATAATTTAATTTTATATGCAGACGGCACGCAGCGAACAGGGAACAGCGAACAGCGACAGCGGGGACTCCACGTTTAATCAAATAATTAAGATCTCTCAACTATTGGGAGTGGGCGTCGAAAGCGTATTAGCCACTTGAAGAGTTTATCTTTCGCTGGAAACGCTTTTTTGAGTGATGGCTGGCTGGGCGGCGTTTTTGGTTGATTTGGGCGGAGTTCTAGCTGAAATTGCAAATGTGTTCATCGGCCGCGGGGCGATTTCACTGGCGCTGCTGTTGATTTCCGCTTAGCCGAAAATTCGTTTTAATCCCACACGCACTCGCAGGGCTAGCCAAACTTTCACTTTTCGCCCCCCGGGTGAGGCTACTGAAATTGAAACTGTTTAGCCAGAGGGCGTTGTAAGCTCCTCCGCTTTATCCACCGAACTTCTGGTGGTGGCAATCATGGGCTTCAAAACAAATCCACGGCCCCGGGACACACACGACTTTCGGCGGACGAGATTTTAATTCAATTACATCTGTAGCTGCAAGTCGTGTGCAAATATTTTCATAGGACAAATTAAAACATCACCCACCCACCGAGCGATCCACCACCGCCGACAGGGTCACCCAGCCACCACCAGCAGCTCCAGAAGATGAAGCCCACATGCGTGAGTCGCTGTTTGCACTCGAGACTGAACTTGCGCCCTCTTGCTGCTTAATGGTAAACAGCCTGCTGGCCAAGATTTTAAAATGGCTAGAACACTGCACTGAAACATTAAGAGAAACACAAGTTGAACACGTCATTCGGTCTGAAGGCATATTAAAATTAAAGTCTTATCTACTAATAAGCAGATAATCCATCAACACTGTTTGTAATGTAATTTAGAACTAGAATTTAGAATGACTACAATTATTGAATTATATTGCTGGAGATATTACTTATTTTCAGACTCATTTTATATATTTAATTACAAATTAATTAATATAATAAATATATTTACCTTAACGATGATATTGATCCTGTAAGACTGCTTTATTTTCTCAAAGTGTTGTCCCAGTTCTACTTTTGATGAGCAACTTGGCAACACACACATGCCCGGCAAGAGAATGAGCTGGTGATTGCGTGCATTCGTGTCTGAGGATTGGCAGTGCCCACCGGGGGTATAATTGTGGACTTGCGTGAGTTTCTCCACCACTTTCCGGCCAAAAGGGGTCCGGGCTCTGCAATTGTCTTCTCGTCGGTCCCCAGTGCTGCTTGCATAATAATGATTGCAGTGAGGAGTCGGTTTTCGCTGTACCAAGACCAGTGGCATTTGGTTCTCGGCCAACCACTGACCCGGCAACTATTTATCTGTGTTTTTGTCAGGATTGTGGCTTCTTTTTGGTGCCGGCTGTCTATAATTATGTGCGCATAAGCAAGGATCCAAGAGTGAGAGGCCTACTACCTACCCTTTGGTGCAATCTCGTTGGCAAATTGTTCAGACAAACGAGCAAGATTAGACTAGTGTTTGGTGCTCGAAGTTTGGAGTACCTTGCTGAAAAGGAATTCCGTTTTAAGATATACATTCAAATAGAACAAGAAATTGTAAAAAAAAAGAGGATATACAGTCGAATTTAAGTCAACATTTTATATAATAATTAAATTCTCGAAAAAAGGCTTTATAATATTCGTATAAAAAAAGCTTGTTTAAAAAATAACACAATAATAATCACAACTCCTCTAAGTACGAATTTAATAAGCCCCATCAAAACTCACTTCATGCAAAGTAAAAAATATTAATCAAACAGCGCTTAGCTAATCCTGTAGAATCAGAGAGCCTTTAATTCAATTTACTCTTAATATAGTTATCGAATCGCTAAAGCCACTCGAATATCGATGGCTTTCCACACGCGATGAATGCCTCAGGGCATTCAAATTACAGGAATTTCAATAATTAAAAAATGCAGCGATGAAGCGAAAGCAGAAGCAAAAAATCTGCAAAATATGTATATTCGCTGCGTCAATAAAGCCGCAAGTTGGTCTAGGAGAAGCGATAAAAACCGAGGGTAAAACTTCGCACAGGAACTCGCTAAGGGGCGAAAATCTGATGCGGAAATCGAAATTTGTTAAATGGAGCAATCGATGGATGGTGCTGACTGACTGAGCCACGCCCCCCTTCGCCCAGCCGCCTTTCCCCCTGGAGAGAGTCCTGAGTCGGGACTTGCGTTTGGTTTTACATTTTATCGCTTGTACGTTTGCACCATTTCAATTACAAACAATAACAATAAAAAGTGGGCGAAAGTGGGCGTGGTGCTTGAGGAAAGCGCGAGTGTTCGGTGGAGGAATTAAGACAGAGCTATATAGTATGAATATATATTATATATAAAATAATGATGCAAAAATATTAATATTACATTCAAGACTTCCAATTAATCTCTTAACATTTATTATTATGATATTATTTTTCAACCTTTACAAGATTATTTTAAATAATTATCTTTTATATATTTTATTTTCAAAAGTATTTAACACGATTAAACAGAATTAATCTCTAATGAAAAGTTTAATTCTTTTGACCGCTGCTGTTTTTATAGATGAAACGAAAGCGGAAACAGAAGTGCAAGGGAATTAGTTCACACGGAAGTGGCTCACCCCCGAGGACTATTCCTCTTCCGCCCCTCCTCAATGGCGGACAGCATCGTAGTCGTTGCGTTCGTGCGGAAGTTAGGTGTCGAAGCGGGAATTGTAGGTAAATATTATTGTAAAAGAAATTTAAATACGGATTTTTTTTCACTATCTCTTTCTGTTTCTAGTCCCACACCCGCACTCTACATTATTCTACCCAAGTTGCCCCTTGGCCTGACCCATTATCTTGCCTCCTTGCCAACCCACCGCCTTCCGCCTGACGTTAATGGAATTTCTGAGCTCTTTTTTCCTGTCCACATCGCTGGCTGTGGAGCGGCATTTGCTTCTTAAAGCCGACCTCTCGAAAGTTTTGCCAAGAGCGAACGCAATTGAAATAAACTAGAACTCGTCAACTCTCAAGGCTCTCAAGGAATCAATTTGAATCGCACATAACAACTGCGACTGAAATTACTAAGAAGTGCAGTTAACCGCAGCGAGGAAATGGGAATATCGTTGCGGCAGTGCTTCCATATTTAAATGCATTTGCATATACTTCTCTGGTCAAGGCTAAGCGACCGCATTTGAAAAGAAACAGAAATACCGATTTTATTTGCAAAGTCAAGCCAAATAATTTGATATAAATATACTGAATATCTAAGCCTCTTTTACGAGAATTCTAACCTTAATTTATAAAATCTATAATGGCCTGATTGAATCCCTAGCTTGGGGGCTTCTCTGGAGAGGATCAGGCTGGCGATGATCCGGCGGTTTTTCTGCTGGCGATGTGGCATTAACAGATGATCCACGAAGGGATAGTAAAATAATAAAAATTATTTAAATACTATAAGTATCTGAAGCTCATTTTAAATGCGATAACTATCATAATCAAGAAAACTTCTCTGACGGATAAACTGCTAATTGGTTCACGGTAGTCTTCAAAGTTTTTAGCATCTATTATACTTATAAAAATTATTGGTTCTTCGTGTGGCCTTCGCATTATCTCCTGCCCCGACTTAAACTTTTCATTGTCGGCCGACAAACTTGAGATGGGGCGTGGCTTGCCCAAGGCGATGGCATAGTTTCTGAGCACTTTGCATTTGCCACAGACATGGCCTTGCCGCTGTTCGAAGTTGTTCAAAGTAATTGAACACGGCTCACCTTGCAGCAAGCAGCCTTCCACTTTGAGGATGGAATTAGTAGGAGCCTGCCTGCCCCAGAAGTACTTATAATCTATCAAAGCAACTGAAGGAGCTGCAGGAGCAGGGATAATATCACAGAGAAAAATTCAGAATCTAGGTAAATTATGATATATATTATGAGATATTAATAGAGATAGTTTAATTTATATTTAAAGTATATTTGCCGGCATATCTATTTTCCAAGGACATATCCAATATATTACAGTACTTTCTTATATTAATAAAACTTTCAACATTTTCTCCCTGTGGGAAAGTGAGGAAAAATCTGTAAAATCTCTTTTACTCAGTGCAAAGCATTTGTGGTCATGCCGTTGATGCTGCGCTTTTCCATGGCAGACTTTCGCAACTTAACAGATCATTGGGTCAGTCGTGGTGGCCGTGGCGTCTACATCCCCTCTTTGAGAGGCTGAGTGCGCCACGTGGCGGTGTGGTCAGCATTTGATTCCTGCTCAATTCCCGTTGCCCATTGCCCGATGCCCGATGCTCAGTGCACCGCGCTTAGCGCTTTCATTCAATTAGCCATGTCCACTGATTTACGAACGGGGCTCCCCGGGCCGGCGGTGGCAAGGAGATACCGCCATTCAGCCGGGTCTTGGTGACAGTAATTAATGGAGCAAGTTTCGAGCAGGATCTGGATAGCGTTCAAGAGCTTCGTCATCGTCAGGACCGTCACACCTCACTGACCGGACGGACGGGATGGTCGAGAGTCAAATAAATAAACAGAGGGCCAGCAAAGCTAACGAAATAAAATCGCACAACTAAAAACTTATTTCATTAGCAATTTCCATCAAAGCCGGCCACAAGGAAACGGAAGCTGAGCTGCGACATTAGAGTCACTCGATGCGTCGCTCAATTTAATTCAACGCTAATAAAAAGCCATATAAAGCGGAATTTGTAGCGAATCGTGTAGACATCGGACGGGCACCGGCACTGGCCATCATTGACAGTCGCCTGGACGACACCTCAGCCGGCAGCCGAGTGTTAATCCCGGTCCGGTCACAGCACCGTAAGTGAGCAATCCCTGAAAAGGACACACAACGGAGAAAGGAAAACTTGGACATAAATAAGAAAAATAAAACAGCAACGGAAAAGTTTATGGCCAACATTTTTAGTTGCGGTCGAATGAATACAAAAGTGTATTCCATGAACAACACACATTAATACGAACACGCCCAGGAATGCGAGAGGAGACTGCCAGAGGGGCAGCCGGAGGAATAGAAATAGAAGTAAAAGTAGACGAGGACATGGCAACATTTATTATATATCACAAGTGGCCAACAGGATCCCAGCCTATTGTGGGTCTCGCTCGGCTGTCGCACTTTTATTATTATTGATGACAATTTTGAGCAAACAATAAAAAGAATAGCTGGCCGACATCAGCATCAGGCCTCGGCGTCACAACATCTGCCAGCTTTCTGTCCTTCTGACCATCCAAGTGACTTGTGCCGGGGTCACTTGCCAGCCAACAACATTAAACTAAACATAATCAAAGTAGGCGAGAAGCGAATCGAGGCAGTAGCCACGATTCTACACGGGTCAAAAAAGTAGTATAGATTATCAATTTAAAATAGAAAAAAATATATTTATATAACAAGTATCCACAATAATAATCTAGATAGCCTACAAATTCATATATTATTAGCTGTCTTCAAAGGTTATTTAATCACCATTCATCACTAATAAAGATTTTATAATCTTGCAAAACTCTACATTACATATGTACATACATTATATTTCACTGAATTTAAAACGTTAGATTCCTTATCTATTTGTTACAGTGTAGGCCCTGAATTGGACTTGGTCGAATGCTAAAGTGTGACCAAGAAGTTTGAGACAATTTATGGGCGCGAAAACTTTTGGCGTTTCCTTGACAAACGACAATGCAGCTGCCAATTGCCAAAAGCCGCGCCACCACTAGTAAGTGAGTATAAAAATGTCAATAACAAAATAAATTAACGTAAGTCGTAGTCCTCACAAAAAGAAAAGAGAAAATACATCCGAAAAAAACGCGCACTCGGAAAAAAGTTACTCAAGGCAAACAAAATATGAAGGAAAATTATATTAAGCCGGCAGCAGCCGCCTAGCCAAGTTTATAAAAGTTAATCTGGCAAAGTTTTTGGACAACTAAATTTTTTAGTTTCCGAGCGAGAGATGTGTGGGCCGCATGGCCAAGGGAATGGCCCACAGGTAACAGTGGTAGACAGTTGATTTGTTCTATCTTACCCTGATTGAATATGTTTGAATATCCGCAAGATGATATGCTCTGATGGTCGCAAACTTTATCTGCCTCGGAAAATATTATGAACATTTTTCCAAGGATGTGCTCCATCAATTTGGCGCTCCTTACAGCGCTGCGTCCTCCATGGCCATACCAGCTCATGTGGTACTGACACATTCAATTGATTAACCCAAGCCACAGCGTCGCCAAGGAAACTTTTCGGCTAGATCTCGGCGAGGAGCAGGCTGCAGCGGAAGCTCATTGCCAGGCAAAGTTAATTTTGAATCGTTTATCAAACAGCGTGGAGCTGGAAAGGAAACTTGAAGTGCATGTGCATGCGCTGGCAGGCTGCCATATTCGAGTACCTGACTCTAGAATTTGACTAGCAAAAACTATTAGCATGTGTGGGGATCCAGCGCAGAGATGGCTACCGGGCGGAGGAGCATTTTCCAGCGAAGGTGGGTTCAACTATTTGTCAAATTTTGACTTCACTTCGGCTGCTCTGGGCCGGGCGCAAATTGATGAAATGAGTTGTGAAAATTCACAGAGCACACATTCATGCATAAGTTGATGGAATCAATGCGGCAGGTAGAAAAAATAAGCATAAAAATGGTATAGTAATTCAGTGTTTGCCGAAGGAAAACCAAGGCCAGAACTTTGGAATGATAAAGTGCAAGCTGACAAGGAAGCTATTTTGCCTGATTCTCACAGTACCCAGTCAATTTTGAAGTCACTTAACACGCTCCACATCACTGTGCTCGAAGCTCGCGAGAGCTGGTTTCACCTATATAAATTATCCTTGACACGTATGGGCCGCAGCCAATAGCGGCTGAGGTGTAATTGTTTGCCGCTCGAACGGAGTGCCAAATGAGGCGATCACAGAGCGGCACTGGGAGAAAGTTATACATGTAATTATTATTATTAATAATTATTAATAAGGGGAATTGGAAAACGTATGTGTTCATATTTAAAAGGAACTAACTTACTAAAATAAATCTTTAATTCTAAAAATTTCTGCTCATATGGATGTCCCACCGATTTCCCAAAGTGCCTGTTAAGCCAAAACCTCGCTTAACAAAGGCACGAGTCCTGCGGAGTCCCAAGGCAAAAGCCAGGCCAATCAGCCATGGTTACGGTGCTCTGCAGCTACGGCTTTCTGGTCAGGTGTCTCAAGATGCACAGCTCAGTGGGGCAACTCCACTTGGCAGGGCATTGTAATGAGCTGCTGCTGCTGCTGCTGCACTCATATCCATGCTCCACAAAGGAGCAAAGGAGCACAGCACCACAACAAAGGCGTCGAGGAGGGCGGTAAACAAGGACTCCTGCCGCTAACTACGCGCATTTTCCGATCCATTTATCACAGCAACGGCCTCCGACGAAACGAGAGATTTTAAGCGATATCCTGCCAGACGACGACGATCGTTGGCGCGGCGCATTGTGCTCCTGCTGCCTCTGTGTGTATGTGTGGAAGCAAGTTAACGGGAAATCGCAATAAATGCGGCAAATGTGTTGCTTTGTGTGCTGTTAAACGCATTTTTATAGAAATTGCTTTCATGCCAGCCAGCCAACCAGCAGCCAACAGCCAACAGGGAACCAGGAAAAGCCAGAGGAAAGCAGCGCCCATTTGTATGCAATGCCTTTTTTCTGCGCTCATACTTTTTTGCACTGATTGCACTTTATGCGCATCGCTTGTGCGAGTGTTTGTGTGTGTGTGTGTAAGAGGGGCACATGCAAGGCACATTTCCATGACAAAAGCACACCAATTAGCGAGCGTTTAATGCAAATGTTTTCGATTGCCACATAATCGCTGGCATAGAAGGCCTTTTAATAAGTTAAACGCTCGGTACAATGGAGCAGGATGCTCGTGCAGTACTGTACTTTACTCTGCTCTCTGCTGATTGCCATGGCTACGGCCTGGGTCATGAAATTAACCAGAGTGTGACAAGTTTCTGGCTCCTAGCTACTGTCATAAAACTTGTATTATGCATGCAGGGGAATCATCGGAGAGGCACAGACATTGCTACGTTATATGTACATATAGCCCAGGCTGAAAGCAAACACAGACGCACCTCGGGGAGCGGCAGACAGGTCCCAAATGTTTGGTCAAAATGGGTCAGTGCCACCATTAGCTCAGGAACCTGGAACGCAGGCGAGATTAGCCCACACATACAGAGACACCGGCTGGAGAGCACACCTGCCCAGAGCTGGTTTACGTACATACCTGAGCTCGAGAGGAGTGTGGGAAAGGATGCCTTTAATCTCAAATTAGAAAACTTGACTGACACTACTTAAAGTAATTATTTTTGTTGCATAAATAATAAATATATTCTTATTCTGCTAGGTCACTTCGTTATCATGCGTCATTAAAAAAATAAATTAAGTATTATACCACATAACATAAACAACATTAAAATAATTATAGCCATACCAATATCAGTAGAAATTAGACATTCATTATTAATTTATTCAAATTTCTACCGTAAATATAAGCCTGAATATTTTTGACATTGTTCATATCTTCCTAAAACGTACTTTAAAAATATTTCAAATATCTTTAATAAGAAGAAAAAACTGAAAATATGATTAAGTAATTTATAATAAACAAATTATAGCTATAAATTATTCAGTTGGTCAAACCAAACCTTAGTCAGAGTTTATATTTACAAACCATTATTACAAAGCTTCCTCAAGCCCAGAACTTGCATTATTAAGTCTCAACCAAATCCACATACAATTCACAAGTTCCCTGCTAGCTGGGAAGCTCATTAAATTTTTAAATTTCAACCAGATAGAAGCATAAGAAGGCAAAATCATCAACTCTCAATGAATTGCAAACGGCGAGACCACAAAGCAATTTACACAAGCGAATGCAGTGGAGGCCATAAATTAAAGGCAAGTGGTCGGCGTGAGTGGAAAGGAGGACGGCGTGGTGCCGTTTTTCACATTCAAATTTCCCGCATCCAAACAAATCCGGGCTGAATGGTGGTTGTTGGTCCATGAAAGCAGGGCCAAAAATATAAAAACAGTTAAGAGAAAGAAACCCGGGAAAATAAGAACGACCGAAAAAAGCAAATAAGACCAACTGGCTACAAGGGTTAACATGAATGACCGGCTGCCTGCGAGGCAACCGCAACAATTTCACCAGCCAAGCGCAACTTAATTTCAATATAAATAAATAAAATACGCAGAGGAACTCCTCGCTTGTTTTTTTGGATATTTCTTTTTTTATTTTCTTTATTATTTTGTAAAATCCCTCGTCAGCGAGTGAATCCAAATCCAAGTTTCCATATATCAGCAGCAGGCGAGCTGCAGCGGACAGGCGGCGATTTCGCAGTAACTGGAAAATATCATTAGATGACGATATAACTACAACTGGCCCGGTTACTTGGCTCACACAAATAATCCCATTTATGTACTTATTGCCGCCACACATCCGGTCAACAAGTTGTTGTGTCTGCTCCAGGATTCCGACGGCAGTCGTGTTCTGCCCTGTTTGGAACTGGCTTTTGTCATCGCCACACACAGGCGTGGGCGAGAGCATACGGACAGGACATGGCATCCCAGCTATGTGTCATTGAAATTCAATAAGGACAATTCCCGCACGCAGCGGGGAGCGGTCTGGGGGACCGGGCCAACAACATTGTGGGGCCAAGACAACATCGTCTTTTGCTGGCCAATAACTTCTGCTTCATTTTCCCAATGCAAACACGCAAAGAAAATACTTCATAAATATCAAATTTATATTTTGCAAATAATATTCCTTTTCAAGAAAAATAAACTTCAGCTTTTACCTATTCAAAGGTAAAACTTCAATGTTTAATATTTAGCTTTAGGTTTCCAAGTTACCTTTAGTTATTTTGTTCAGTGCACAAATGTCGTGGACAGCTTTCCGAGTCCTGCCTTCATCCAAGGACCAAAGCCAGATGACTTTCGTTTCTGAGAAATTGATTTCCGCTTATGGCACTTTGCCTTTGCTTACATGTTGCTCGAGACCCACAAAGACTCACAATGAATATTTATGTGTGTCGCCCTCTTTCTCTGTCCCTGTCATCGACATGTAAAACTCAGATTATGTTAATGACTTCATTAAATCATCCAGGGGCCCGGACTTATAAACACTCTGGCTCTGGCCCACATATAGACATCTTCCAATTAATTATGTTTACTTAATTAAATTCCATCCCCGACTTCAGCTATCTTATCGCTCGGTCGAGCCATTTCGGAAATAGTTTGCATTGCCACGCAAAGGTGCATAAATGTTTCCCTTTCGCCGCCAGTTTTCTCAAGTTGTTAATTGCTCATAATTAGACACGGCATACGCAGTGGCCTGAAAGCAGAAAAGCTTTCAGTCGAGCCGCAACTTCCTGCCAAGCTAATTAAAGGACTCGCGTAGCAGTTAATGCGCTTTTAAAGGCATTTCGCGCGCCGCAGCTACAATGAAACTAATTGAAAGGAAAGTTGCTGAAAACCTAATTGCAGTGCCAACTGCTCGACGAAAAAAAAATGGGGGAAATATCTCAATCTTAATTGCAGTGCCAAATGTGGCAGTAGGTTCTTTTTATTCATTATAAAATGTATTTTTAGCTTTTAAAAGACATGGAGTTGGAAGTAAATTTAGTACATTTCCAGCCATAAAGTAAAGACAAATGTTAAATCTAATATATTACAGAGAATATTTAATGTATCTACTAGATACTATCTAGGAAATGTATCTACGAATAACAAATTACAAAACACCAAGTGTAGTGTCTTATACCGATTACCTGTATGTTTGTCGATACCATCGATAGCATCCTATCGACGCTTTTCCCTCTCTGTAGTCATGAGTGCCAATCACATTAGCGTTTAATTGTCCTACTAAGGCTGACCTGACCACAACAAGCCGGCGGCCGGAGGCATGCAAATTAACTGCAAAATGTGGTTCCGGATATGGAAAGGGTTGGGGGCTCGAGTTATGATCGAATTATTGTGTACTTGTCTTGGCGCACCACAAGGTGGGCGATTCTTAATGGGCAGTTTGAGAAAGGTATGACAGGCATCCATCAATATGCAGGAACTTCCGGCTGATGAGCATAATTGGGCATCGTGGCCCAATGTGCCATGCCCATGTACACATGCGGTTAGTGATTGAGTTGTTCGCTTTTGCAACTGATTTATTGGCCACCGCAGAAAATGCGCTCAATATTATATTGAAACGTGCCAAATTGAATGCAATAGCCGGCTTTCCCCGAAACCCGAAAAGCGAAACCCAAAGCCCCCTCGCGCAGAACAATCGCACAGCGAGGGACTGACTGCATTTTGAAAAGCATGCCTAATTTTATACGGCAATCACTCAGCCGCATGTATTTTGCCGCCATCCTGCCAGCTTTCCATTTGGGCCCACATGCACGCACACCGTTCCTAAATAAATCGTGGTGTTGAGTGTGCGAAAACTGAAATTGCACTTCATTAAATAACCATCAAAACAACTCAATAAAATACTAAATTCTCGCAGCGAGCAGGAAACGAACTGCGGCAGGCATGTGTGCATATATAGTGGGCGGTGGGGAGGGGGAGGGGGAGGGGGAGGGGGAGGGTGTGTGTTGCTGTGAGATATGCATGCACAAACTACTATAAAAATAAAACAAATGGTCTAAACTTTTTCAATTTAACTACGATTACATTGCGCGGTCCAGGCCACACATACATTTGGTTAAATCCACTGACAAACTCAGCGCGGAGGCTGCACAAGTGGATTCCGAATGCTCCGAGTATTTGCCATTTGCCGTTTGAGTGATGTGCAGGCCATTAAGGATGGAGCGTTTCCAACTCAAATGCACACTAATTTAATCAAATGCAGTCCATCAATGCCTTCTGCATTCGATGTCCAGGCTGGCCAGGCTAAAAGCCTCGGCCGGTATCAGTTACAGATGCCTGTCCAGCTCGGCTTAGCTCCAGTAGGATCAGGATCGCTCCAAAAATGTCCGTTTTCGTTTGGACTTACGTCATGGCAAATGCCTGAAATGTGAGAGGACTGTCGGAGGAGAATGCAAAACTATTTACGGCATTTTTATTGCCAATACAGACAATAGTTTGCCAAACAAAAGCCATATCCATCTCGATTAAAGTCACAACTTAACTTTGATGCTTAATTCTATTTGCAAACGGACAAAATCCTGTCTGACCTCGGGCTAGGATTCAGAATTCATTAATAATTCGCCAAAAGTTAAAGACACAAAGTGAGTGTCTCGCGTCATAACTGAAGAACAAGAAAATGGCGCACACAAAAGTTAGCCGATTGGACTGTGAAAGGACATTCCGAGAGGACACCAGTCCGAGTTGCGGCTTTTGTTTTGCCAACTTTTCGCATTGTTGTTGCGGCATTCTTTCTTGCAATATGCAGCAATTATTAAGATTAATATTCCTAATATGATGAGCGTCGGCCACAAGAGCATGACCAAGATGTGTGGGGCCACGCCGAGAGCTGATGTGTTTTTAATGAGTTGAAGGAGCAGCGGAAGCAGCAGCAATTAAGGAACATTAATTAATATTAAATATTTCAATGGCAATTAAATGAAATAATTTCCTAGATGCCATCAAACCAGCCACAGCCTCTCCTCCCCTCTCTGGTCGCCCGCCCGCAAACACAAAAGCGAAGATGCGAAACTTTGGCCGGCCGAGCAAATGAAAATTTCATTAACCGCAAAAGCCAAATGGATTTTGCCTTAGTATCCTTCGTTCGTCCGCTTGCCCGTTCGTCCTGCCATCCACCCGCCGCCTTCCATTTGCCATTCAAATTTCGAGTGAAAAGTTTTCAACTTACCCCAAACAGGACACATGTTACAAAATTAGCAAATAAATTTCAAGTAAGACCGAACTTGCGCGCATTCCAAATGCAAATGAAATGCACGCGATTGTTGATCGGGGAAGCAGAGGGATGAGTTATGTAGTCGAGAGTACCGACCATTAAATACCTGGCTGTCACTTTGTAAAGTGCAATTCCTTAAACTTTTTTGGGAACTGGTTTTCACTTTTACTATGCTTCTTTCTCAGATATGTTGCTGAAACTAAAATTGGAAATAAATTAAATTTAATAACAAGAAAGGCAGCTTATTTTGGGAAGACAGGTTTTGAATACCTTTGCAGTTTTAAACTGGATCATGAGGTTGAATTTGAAAACGATCATAACTAACCTAATAGCCATTTATTACAATTAGAAAAGGTTTTCTGTATCGATCGTCAAGTCACTCTCACTCACTTTTACTCTTTAACTACTTTTTAATTTTTAATTATTTTTATGCTGTACTCCCTTAAAAATAAAAATAATAATTGGCTTTTGTGTCGTATAACACACCAGTTGTTTGTCTTCTGTACACCTTTATAATGTTGAACATCGAGTAAATATTTTGAATTTTAACCAATCGTAAAGTCACAAAACAATAAAAAAATATTGAGACCATAAATTTCCTTTTAGGGTAGCAAAATCTATATAGTTTTTAAGCTCAATATACCCCTATATTCTACGTTTACTGGGTGGAAGTAGGGAACTGAACCGAACAGAGTTGAAGCCCGCGCTGCATTTCTTATGAGTGAGGGCAGGAAAATATTTTCCAAGGCATTTCAATTTGGCCCCGCAATACGCGTAATTGAAATTTGCATTTGTGTGGGACGCCGGCGAAAACAAAAACGAAAAGAAAATCAAATGAAATGAAAGGAAAGGACGCAGGCCAGGAGGTGGCGGCCAAGACAAGCAAAATGGAAATAAAAGAAAAGGAAACTCCGCCGGCCGTCCTGAAGAAAGACCAATTAAGAGCCGCGGCGTGGAATTTTGATTGCGGTTTGCAAATTTCCAGCAGGCCAGGCCAAGCCAGGCCAGGTCAGGACAGGCCAGGAATCTGGCCAAAGCAAAGGCCCCTACACACGCGGAAGGTAATGAAAATTTTTATTTTTTCCCTGCCTTTCCGCTGCCCCTTTCCTGACTTCCTTGGTCACTTTTGCAGCACATTAGAATTGTTGATATTTATTTAAAAATAAAAAACAAGAGAGGCACAACGACCTGCCAGCGTTGACATTCAAGTCAATCGAAAAGTTTCCACAAAACGCGAGGCTGTGTCCTAGGTCACCTGAGTCAACAACTCTGCATGTCCAGCGACTGGGAGGAGGCCCTGAAATGCCGCCAGTTACTTTTGGCAAAGAATTCCTAAGAATTCTCGCTGGCGGAGGCAGCAAACAAGTAAAACTCAATGCACTGTGAAAAGATTATAGTGAAATGTTGAAGAAAACTATAGAGATTAGTATAGAATATAAAATACCATTGATATTTTATATTATAGATTTAATTGTATATTTCTTACTTCAAACTTTGGTTTATTTCTAGGGAAAAGATTATCTATCAACTGTTTCCTAAGTTTCAACAATTTTAAGATATACATACATTATTGAAATTACCATTTCTTACATATATATAATAATATTTCAAAAATTCATTCCAATGTGCCTCAGCAATGTCTGTAAAAGAACTTTTTGACCCGCGACCCGAGAACCGCAAATTGCTTTAAAGCAAACATTGAAGAAAAACACAAGAAACACAGCGCATTTCCAAGAATAAAGGGAGTGCCTTAGGGGTGGCAGCACGGAGACAGTTGGCATTAGGCCCTCAACTATAGCCAAGGCCAAGTTTGGGCCAAATCTGTGGACCAGCAATGGAACCGTAAATTCTATTGCATGACTTGATTAAATTCGCATGCAACGCTGACTGGCCTCCCCTTCGATCCACAGCCCCCAGCAGCAGCCGGGAAAAAACCTTCTCTTGCAAAGGCCAAACAAAGGCCGGCAACGTTGCCAACTATGGCATAGCTGGAATTTCTTGGCTATTTGCTAGCTCCCTTGGCTGGCTCAAGGCTCATGGCTTCTGTTTCTGGCCGAGCCCCGGGTAGAGGGGACCGTTGACTTTGCCTTTTCCTTCGACCATTGCCCACATTTTAACGTTTTAACGTGACTTAATGAAGTTTCAGTGTCACAGCAAGCGCTCCTCCTGCTTCGCCTGTTAATTTTATGATGGATTTTATGCAGAACGCAAAAAGAAACTTTGAACTTTAATAAGTATGTGTATGCAAGCGTTTAACTTTGCCAGCGTTTCGTAGATTTTTTCCCATTTTTTCTTTTCCATCTTGTTTATTTTTTGACCGCTCCGGGCACCCCCGGGCACCTCCAGCATCCCAGCATCCCAGCACCCATCATTTGGGCCATATTAAGCTGGCCCGGCTAGCTGGCTGGCTTCTTTTCTATGGGAACTTTGCTAAAATATGCTTCACGAGACTTGAAAGCATTTGAAGTAATGAAAAAGGAGCGAAAAAAATGCATCCAACAAGTAACCACGACACGACGCACCTCCCCCTCATATACACACACTTCTGGGGCGAAAAGTGGTTAGCAGGGGGGGGGGGGTCAGAAAAGCGGAGGGGTGTAACTATACAGAAACGCTGCGCAAAATTTAACGAAGCTTAACCTCATTCAATGTGAAAATACACTTTACGTGTACTTTGCGCTGTCATTTCGGGCGCAACTCGAGCAGCAATTGTGCAAATACTTTGTGTTGAGAGTGCGGTGAGGGGGGGACGCGGGACTGATGATGGGCGGGCCACGGGGGCGATGCCAAAAACCTGGTGAACTTTTCAAACTTAAATGCAGAGCAGAATGATGAATGATCCAAAGATGCTCGCCCAGCAACCAGAAGAACTCACTTTATCTCCACGCTGTTAGCGGGTGAGGAACTATTTGATTTCCAGTTTCACCAGATGCACCGAGAAAAAAATATTTGCCACATTTGGGGAGTTCCTGATAATACATATACAAAATAAATTCTTATTATTTATTAAATATTAAAAGTCCTCATTTGTTACAACAAATGTGATTTCTGCTTCAAAGGGTTTCTAAAACATAAAATAAATTTTTTCTTCCTATTAAAATAATTTTTAACATTTTTAACTGGTTTATATAAAGCAATTAAATTTGGTATAAAATTCGATGCAAATAATAATATAACAAAATAAATCCTAGTGTTTATCGAACTCTCTTATAAAAGATTCCTTCACAAAAATTCGTATTACCTTCAATACTGAATCGCTTCTGCCCCTAAGTATATTGTCTGTTTCAATGTGTGGAGGGCGTGGCTCGTAAATTATGCAAGAACATCGATTCCGAAATGTCGTCGACTGCATCCAATTAAAAACTGAAAGTGCAGAAATCGGAGATCTGCACGGGGTCTCATATGGCCGCTTAACCCCCGGGCTATGCACTTGGCAGAAGACGATTGCTTCACCGCAAACACACGTCACCGAGCGTCACCATTTGTGCAATCAAACATCGAAATGGCCGCGACATTGACCGCAGGCTTCCACAGTGTGAAATCGGATGCGGCTGCCAGCTATCAGGTGAGCGAGACACTGACTAGAAGCTGGGGGAAAAAGAGTGAAAACGGAGTGAAAAGTGCATTAACCTAGAAAAGGTTTAGCCAAGTTTAGAAAAAGAGAATAAATGGTAAAAATATAATGTTTTATATTTATGTACAAGTTTTAGGAAGCTTTTGTTTTAATGTAGTAATTTTTATTTAATAAATACAAGCTGCATATCAATACATATTCCATGGTTTAATAACAAAATCATACCCTAGATTTTAAGATTATTTTTTAAACCTTAAACATTTGTTATTAAACATTCACCCGCTCGAACCACTGTCAGAGAGGTCATTGTTCATGATGGCTTTACCATTGCGGTGGCTGTGGATTTCATATGGTGAACTGCGGACACTGGATCGCCTCACTTGCATCTGAAAGGGACAATCTGGACCGCTGGGCTGCCAAGTGAAAGTGATGGCCTCCACTTACACAATCCGGAGCCAAGCCAATGAACTTGAAGTGCCGACACGCCTATCCAATTTCAGCAAGGGGGCCATTCAGCGGATGGCTGCGTTATAAAAACACCAACGAGATGGCAAAAATTTGCATTTCAAAGCAGACCACCAACACCCACGCCAGCTGCCTGCGCTCGAGGATTAGGACTGTGCTAGGACTCGAAACAGGAGCAACCCGAAGCCGCAGACATGAGGCCGCCATACACTGGCCAAGGCAGCGGTCCACCAGCCAACAGTTCATTAATGATCTATGCATTAATGTGGCTCTCGTTGGTCATGACAATGGAGGCAGTAGGTGCCATCGATGCCCCACTGCCATTGTCGCTGGCAGAGATCCCGCTGTTGTCCCTGGCGCAGGGAAAACACCATTACCACGAGGCGGGCGCGGAATCGTTGCCGGGATTAACGGGATATACGCGAAATTATTATGGCCCCGCTGACACCGCTGCACCGAGCGATGACTTGGCAACATATGGAAATTATGCTCACAAGCTCTTGGCCGCCCACCACCCGCACACGGATCCACATCCACATCCAGTATCATCATCGCCATATCCCGCCACCGCCAATGGCTTTGTGCCCTTCTACTACAGCAGCCAACTGCACTCGCACCCGCAGTTCGCTGGCGAGGATGAGGAGACGCGGCGCGACCCATCGTCCAATATCGATTTTGTCATTAATGCGGCAAATTATGAGCCAAATTCCGCGGGCTACGAGCAGCCCTACGAAGGCTATGCATATCGGCCGCGGGTGTCGTCGCCGACGCCTCCCAATCATTACCATTTCGAGCAAATTTCCAATTACCGGAACCAGGACCAACGGCAGGAGGAGGAGCTGGATAATTCCGGTGTCTATGCGCGCCACAAAGAGCTGCAAACATTGGCTAACCCAGTGAAGCGGGAGCAGCGGGAGGAGTCGTTATCCAGTCACCAGCAACTGGCAGGGCGACAAGAATCCCAGGAACAGCGACAACACCAGCAGCTGGAGGGGAGACAGCATCATCATCATCAGCAGCAGCAGCAGCAACAGCAGCAGCACAATCAGCATCAGCAGCAGCAACATGCGCTGCTCAACCAGCAACAGCAACAGAAACCTCTAGGATATATTCAGGATCAACGGCAGCAACAGCGCCTCGGTGTGGCCCAGGATCAGCAGCTGCTGTACTCCCACACTGATTCGCGCGTCGCCGATCTTCCTGCCATAACAACCAGCGTTCGTCATACTCCGGCAAGTAGCAAGGCCGTGGCTGGATTGCCGCTGGCCAAGCACATTGAGGTGACCAAGAATGTGCCAGTCACCCACTACCAGAAGCAGCATGTTCCCTACAAGCAGACGGTCCAGGTGCAGGTGCCCCGCACCGTCATCGCCGCCATTCCCAAGCCCATGCCCATCAAGATACCCTTGGCAAAAACAGTAGCAGTTCCACAGCTACAAGAGGTGAAGATACCCATCGAACGGGTCAAGCCAGTGCCCGTAGAGCGTCCCATTCCATTTGTGGTGGAGCGAAGAGTACCCTACAGAGTGGAGAAGCCGGTGGCCACGCCAGTCTACTATCCGTATCCGGTCAAAGTGCCCGTGGTGCGCACGGTGGTGCACAAGCAGCGAACCCACTACGTGGCGCCGGGTTGGAGTGCCACCGGCAATCATTTGCTTGGCTGAGACACGGCGAAGCTAGGTGAGGAGTTCCCTTAAAATTCTATAACGATGCATATGCTGTCAAGTCCTAAATAATAAATTCTTAATCTTGTTTTCCATACACTTTCGAGGGGTATAAATGGTTTTAGTTCTAAGAAATTTTGTTAACATATTTATTTGCTTTACTTTTTCAAATAAATAATTAAAATTGACTCTCTGTAAACTTTGAAATAACTACAAGATTTTAATTATTTAATATTACTTAACACTTTTTTTTATAATTAACTTAAACAAACTGTCTTTAGCTCCCTTCTTCTTTGAGATCTGTTTTTAAATTTTTTTCTAAAAGCTTAAATTCTTTCTCAAACATTAAATTTAAAATTTCAGTTTCAAATTTACTTTAGTCGTTATTATTTATATAAATTCTCCCCCAATCATATGCCAGGGTATTCAAAACTTTTCCTAGCCGCGTTTTTTAACTGCTGACCCCTGGGCAGCCAGGCCAAAGTAATTGCAATTAGTGCTGTTGCTCAAAGAAAAGGAACAGACAGCCACTGCAGTGCAGCTCCCAGGCTCCCTAAATCCCAGCTACCAGCTACCAGCTCCTAGCCAAAACAAAACAAGATGTCCCGAGTCCAAGTTGAGGTCGGAGTCAGAAGGCAGGTCCCAAATGAAGAAAAGTAGCTGAGTAAAACTTTTTAATTGAGCTAAAATCCAACAAATGCGGCTAATAAATATGTATTGAAGTGCGAGAGGATGGAGTGCAGCAAAATGCCACCAATGCAAAAGCAGCGAAAGTGCAAGAAAATGCAGCGGCTAATTGCCAAATGTAACTCCGGCAGCAGCCGAAGCAGCAACAACAAAAGGAACAACTTTTAACGGCGGCAGCAGAAGGAGCAACAATGACGCACAAATAAACGCGACGTTCAACTTCGGCGGGGCGTTAACGAACAACAGCAACAAAATTAGCCAAAAAGTAAAGTTCCGCGACCAGTTGCCGGCTACGAGAGTGGCAAGGGTCGAGTAAATTCGAGTCGGGCTTGTAGTTTCTTGTGGAAAGTGCTGCAAGTTATTGCCGGCTAATGAAATTAACTCTAATTGACGTGGGAGCCATTCGTGGAGGGGGTGAAAGGATCAACTTTATACCACACTCACTTTATGTTATGTCCAAAGCCATACAAGAATTTAAGAATCGCTGTCATAGGGGGAGAAATCCAAAAGCTAAAACTATGCTAAGTATATAAATTGCCCATTTATATATCCATAACTTACTTTTCCTTATTTTATTGTAAATATTTAATATATTTGTGTGCAAAATATCCAGCTTACATTTCCCGTCAAATCAATAATCAATATCCCGAACCTATGAATCATATTCATTTCTGGCCACATTATTAGCATTTATGTGTCGCGCACCTAGGCACCAGCAGACCACAAAGCGTCGGAAACTAACTAAAAATCAAATAAAATAATCATACGTGGAAATCAGCGCTTGTCTGCTACGGCACACCCATTCGCACATGCGTGTGTAAACGGTAAATGCTAAATTCTGCAGATAAATGCACATAAATTCATAATTGCACTGCCCACATTAACCGCTTCGTTAGGAATTTTGCTCCTCTGACCACTGGCCACCGCTGCGGCCATGGTTCAAATCCGGCCCAAATCCAGCAGACCCACCGCGCGCGCACTCTCTGGCCAATGAAGGAAGCCACAAAACGCAATGAACATGGCTATGGTCAGAGAGCTGACCGCGAATCTGCTGATGAGACTCCCGACTGTGCCCTGTGCCCTGTTGCAATTGTGTGCCCTGCCACTGACAGTGACCCCCAGGGCGGGTTTCAGTTGTGCCAGGTCACGAAATGGGTACAATTGTTTGACGAACTGTTTAGATATAACCTTTTCAGGTGAATATTCGATGAAAAGGTGGTTAATTTTAGGATAAATATAAAAGTAAGAGCTCCAGAAATATCATCACCAGTTAAGGCATAGAAAAATGTATATAGCCAGATGATGGAATCCAAAAAAGCCAAAGCTCTTAAGTCGGCACCTGGTTTCAATCCTTATCATCCATTCCAAAAATCCGACTCGAGGAATCCGCCAAAATGACTTTATAATTTCCGAAATGACTCTGCAATTTCCAGCAGGTAGCCAAGGAAAGCACGGCGACAAAGATAAACATTAAAAATTAATCAGCACTTTTGGCTCAAACTTTGATAATTGCCGGACGGCCAAAAATGAAGCCAAAAGCGCAAACAGCAACAAAAAACGGACGGGTATTTAATGGTCAGAAAGGCGAGGGCGCCGTGCGGAGTTCTTTGAAAAATGACAGCCAAACAGCCATCAGTTAGCGCGGAAGCTACAAAGTTTTAACCCTTTTTAGGGAGCCCCTTTTGGCCAAAGTTATGCTAGGGAGCTGCTGCCATTTTGGTTTCCTTCGAAATTGATGTGCAGCATAAAAATTTGCGACTCAGGTGGCAAGTTGTTATTTTTGATGCGCGACTCGCGCCTTTCCTGATTCTTTTAATTGCGGAATGGCAAAGTTACGCCGTTGATGGCAGAACGGCCAAACGCACTTTTGTCACAATTTTGTGTAAGTAGATGGAAAAGAGTTGACAGAGTTAAGTGCGGACACCCGGGCGTATGAGTGATATTTCATGTTTGCCGCTTGATGGGCAGAGGGGTTAGCTAAGGAGCGGAGAGACACCTTATTCTTGGCCCTGCTCGTAAAGCAGAAATGCTTGGTATATCTTTTATGATTACCATAAACTATTTACACAGAACTTTAATAATCTGGTGCGTGCACCGGCAAAATGTCTGCAAGTATTTTATACGCTCACACACAGCTACGCCAACGGATTTATGTGGAGTCACAACATCCTGCAGGATCGGCTGCTGTGTTGTGTGAGTATGCGAGTGCCCCAGTATCCCGGTATCCCAGCAACCGAGTATGTGGCTTGTTTGTTTTGCTTTGCCAGCTTGCCTGCCAGTCAGCCACTGTCTGGCTGTTGACGCTTTTTACTCAGCCACAGCTTTGCTTTCACCCTTACCCTCCAGGCAAAAGTTTGTGAACACAAACAGCTACTCAGGCGTATAATTGCCATTAAAGTGCGCTTAAAATGAGCTGAGAGACCCTCGAAACGAGCCGGTTTTATCGGGCTCAATACGTGGCAATGGAGTGCGGGATGGCCCGGCCTTTATGCATAAGTACGAGTATCAATATTTCACAACTTGGCCCTTTTGGGGGCTCTGGCAATTAAGTGCTGCAACTTTCGGTCGTTGGAATTTTTCATGCCACATTATTCTTGAAGCTCATCTGCCCAGGCCCGCAAATTAACGAACGAGCAGAACGCTACGGCAAGGGTTTAGCATGTGTCCGACTTCGGCTTTGAGATGCCCGTAATTGAAGCTCACTGGCGTCTACTCGAATATCAGATTGCAATCTATTTTGCCCCAGTTGAATAGCTTTTCAGTTACCTGGCGAGCGGGGGAAGCGGCTTTCGCTTTGATTGACAACTTATGCTGGAAAATGCAGAGATATGATTACCTTCAGTTTGCCCAGAGAATCGTCATCTCGGCGTCAGGAGAAACAAAGCAGTAGATGCAGCTGCAACTTTAGCTACAGGCACACAACGAAAAATAGTGTGTGTGTCAGTTAAATTGTTCATAAATTACCTACTTTTCCTAAACAAATATAAAGTTTACTGTGGCTTATTAATTTTGTTCTTGACTATTCCTTTGATTTAGTTAATAGCTACAGATCATCATTTAAGATCACATTGCTCTCAGTGTAGAGCAACAGATTCAGTCACAGCTGCAGATGACAGCAGTCAGTTGAGAAATGAAACTAAATGGCTGAAAAGCAAATATCTCCAGCTCCGGATCATATTTCAAATTCAAACTGTGACCAGTCAGTCGTCAGTTGAGCTGAGTTGGTGATGCTACCACTACCGTTTCATTGCAGAGACAAACACATAATGAGCAAAAATGTTTAAAATCAACAGCAAAAACTCTCCGAGCTCTCCACACAGTGCACAATAAACAAATGGGCACAAACGGAGTGTTTAAACCAAGGGGAAAGGGAGCTTGGCGAAGCCGTTGACATGCTGACAGCACATTATTTACCACCCGCCAGCCAAGCAGGCAGGCAGGCAGGCAGGGCAGGAATTATGAACTCCGGCAATATTGCAGCGCAATGAGCTGAACCCCGGCACAATATATAAATTCTGCTCATATATCCGTTTTTAATAAATTAGTTTGCAATTTGCCACGCCTGACTGGGTCGAAAGCCAGCAGGAGCAGCTAGCAGGCAGCACAAGTTGCAACTGCAACAAGAGCAACTGGAGTGGCAACAACGATGCACCTGACCCGAGAGAACATTCTAAGACACAGACACCAGTACAGCTCTCACCTTTGCCGCACGCAGACACCCGTTTTTGAGTGCCATAAAAGCCAACTGCAAAAACTACATAAAGTCGGTGCGGTATGTATCTTATAGATACGCTGCTGCACTTCCGTTGCGCAACGCCCTCCGCAGTCGTTCTGGCGAAACAAATGCCTGTCTGCACATACGAGTTTGTTTCAGAAGGACTTCCAACTGTCCGTCGTCCGTATCCCAGTCATATGCAACTGGAAAACATGGTAAACTTAACGCAAAACATAGTTCAACTTGATTGCAGATATACAAGTTATGTACGTCTGTTGAGTTATGCTACATTGAGGCATTACGGCACTTTGTTTCACCAGCCATCAGCACGGTAATCAATATCTGCCAACAAAGTACACCAACTTTAGCATATTTTACACAAGAAAACTATATTTTCTGTATTAAATTCTTAAAGTTAACGTTTTAAATAAAGGTTTATGAGGTTCCAGGTGGAAATCGGGCGTCACTTCAGGCTTTTGCTTTCCGTTTAGTTAATCTCATTCGTGGCTATATATCTCATGAAATTTTAAACCCGCATTAATGGGCTGTATGGCAAATAATATTTACATCTCTGTGGCCAGCTTTAAGAGCTATTGCCATAAGCCAGTGCCTCGGTAATGCCGTCATTCAATGTCAGGCAATTTCCGGTGCACAAACGGGGCTCGGGCTCCCAACCTGGACGTGGACCTGAACCGTCATCGCAAATTCGAAAATTCCGCAAGGAGCAATGGCAAATTGGTAATTGGTATACCGTTAGCGCGCCCAGATCTCCGCCAGAGCAGATTGCGGACAGGCTGGGACAGGAGCGAACTCAACCTGGACCCAAAAAAGATGGCAAAAGGCAAGGGCGACGCGCAGACGATGTGTAAATCATTTGAGCAAAACGCAGACATAATCTCGGCGCACGGGTATTGCGACTGTGCACGTGCCAGAGGCTTTTATTATTGTCTGCCCGCATCCGCCTTCGCCCCGTCTTCTGCCATCATTCCCGGGCCGAGGACCCTAAAAAATTCATAACATGTAGCGCCGCATATCCCGAAAATCCACACCCGAAGACGGCGACAATGTGAGCGCCCATCAGCAGCCATCAGCCACCATCAGCGGCCCAAGGATGCGACTGAGCCAGCAGCCATCGCGCTGAGTGGCGGTCTTACGTGGCAATGACATGGGGGGATAAAAGTATCATTGCTTTTAGAGAGAGTCCTCATCGCGGGCCTCCTTAGTGCTCCTAATATTGCGCCAGAAAGGGCCACCCCAGAGCTCAAGCCAGACCCAAGCAGACAGCCATGGCCCGGCCAGTCATTGTGGCCACAATAAAAATTCGTATTCCCATTATATAGCCATTATTGTTGTTACTGCCTGTGTCCGCACACTCTAGCAAATATTCCCACCTAAATGGCACAGGAATGCGTGTGGTGGGTGTGCACTGAAAGATATATTATCTGCGATGAAATTACATTAGAAAACAAATAATATAAGCAAGACCGGCTTATTTAATATATTTATTATCCTTAAATACAATTATTTAGATAAATGGAATACAAAATTAATTTTTAAAAATATAAATATGAAGTTAATACTTTAACGTAAACAAAAAATAATATATCAAAATGCAATTCTTATTATTATATTTCCAAATTTACAATAAATGCATAATGTATTATTAAGACTTAATTTATATCAATAAACCTTTTACTTAATTAAATTTTTTCCAAGTGCATCACAAAGCAGGAGAGCAATCAATAAAAAGTTCCGTAAATGAAATGAATGCCATTCAAAGGGAAGTATGAGTTTGGCAGAGACAAAGCCAAAGGAGTTGGGAATCATAAACACTTCAAAAAATAATTTTTGGGCAAAACTTGTGCGAAAATATTTATATAAATAGCTAAACCGAACCGAACTTTACGGGAGTTGTATATTGCGTCTGCAATTTGGAGAGCGAGCTCGAAACTTTCATTATGCAAAAGTTTTTTAATAAAAGTGCAAACATAGTGGCAGCTCTTCCTCTCTCTTTCAGCCACATGGCACACATGCACTTGGCCGTTATTAAAACCAACTGTTTTGTTTACTGCTTCCCGAAATGGAGGGTGTGTGAGGCCACATCTATGCCCAATTGCATAAGCAAAAGTTTGCCCCTACCCAAGGACTGTCTATAATGTTTTTAGCCTGTTTAACAGGCGGCAGCAGAGATACCGATCAAAATTTAATTAATTAAACATTTGTATATAAACGCAGCAAATTGGAAATACTGATTTTATGTGTAGCCAATATTATTATCCCGACCAATGGTTTTCTGTCAACTGCACACAAAAGCCAATGACAACAAATAAACATTCTCATATTCACATTTCGGTCTAATGTGTGTCTATAGGCTGTGCAGACCCACTGCTGCCATTTGCATTCTCTTTCTGGCTCTAATTTCAATTAATTAATTTTGTGTGTCCACCACAAGGCAAACTCTGCAGAAACTAATAATGCATATGCATAGATGGATCCGGCCATTGAAGAGGCGAGAAACTGAAAAGTTAATTAAATACCAAATGCCTTTTTATGCTCGCAAAGTGAAAACAGTATTGCGGTTAGAATGGCACTAATAAAAATCATAATAACATTTTAAATGTTTAATTTAACATAAAAAGTGTGTAAAAGGGCGGCGGCAGAGGCAGCGAAAAAAGCAGCCTCATAATCATCAACAAGAATGAAACGGAAGCCAGTCCAACTTACACAGTGAGTTGGCAGCAATATTACGTATACGCACGCATGCACATGAAGGCAAGGCAAGGCAAATATTTTGTATGCAAAATAAAGTACTTCAAAAGTCACTTAAAGTGTGTCGCTGGGTGGAGCGGCTTCCTCTTCCTGACTAACCGCCCGACTGGAGGGGCATAAAGAGCGTAAAAAATGTTAAATGATAAATAAAATTTACAACCGCAACAACAAAGCCAGCAACAACGACATGTGACGACCAAAGACCGAAGAGACCCGGCAACGAACGTTCGCCGCCAACATATGTGGCATAGAAGGAGCTCCTCCGCTTTTTTCCTTTTTTTTCGCCTTCCCACCGAACGAGCGACATAATAAAATGCAATTTAGACATCAAAAATACACAGTAAATGGAGCAAGAGTAGCGGCAGCTCGCAAGTGGCAAAACGGGTTGAAGGACGCGGCGTCCTGCGGCAGGAGGCGGCCCGCGAAAAAGTCACAGACGGCCGCGTGACTGACAAGTGAGGACCGAGGAACCGCATCCGCACCGAACACAGGACAAAGGATATACATACCAGCAGGAAGACACGCAGAAAAAGTTGTCATCGATTTTGAGAAATAAACTAGATATATAATTAAAAAATAAGAAAAAGAAAATAGTAGAGAAAAGCAAAATTGTAAATAAATATGGAGCAGAATATTCTACAATTCTGTTGGGTAAATAATAATACAAAAATACCTTAACAGAATTTATATACATCTTTATAGTATGTTTAAACATTCCTCGGAAATTTCCAGCTACAGAATAACAACACAAATTTCAAAGAAATTTCTTACTAAATTATTTCATTATAAAATGATAAAAATATGAATACATTTTATGAGAGATTTGGAATCTCCCAACTTTATTTGTATGTTTTAAAAAACTTTATAAAAATTGATTACAATATTATTTCTAGATTTAGCTTAAGCTACCCTTCAAAAAGACTAATTTTAAAGTTTCACTTTATTCTTTTAGAGTGTAAAATATGCTCTCAGTGGAAAGAGGCTGTGCGTGCTGGCAAGAAGGATTGCTGGCGGGAAAATTTACTGAAAACGATATGTTACCCTTTCCGCATGTAGTGTCACCTCCTCTGCCCAGTGCATATTTAAAAGCTGAACACAAATCTGAAGCAGCATACTTTCAAGGCACTGTTTTTCCCCCCTTTTTTTTTTTGAGGTGATGGAAAGTAAGAAAAATGGTTTGGAGAGTGGAGTCCCTCGGCCAATTCAATCGGGCTGCAAATCAAAGGAGAGAACTGCAGAAGTGACAGCGAAGGAAGGCCGGTGCCCGAACACGGGGCGGCATGCCAGCGCGTAGCGGGACAACAAAGGTGTGCACTTAATTTAATTAGGCCCGGCGACTCTCGGGATCTCTGGGAAACTGCTCCGGGTAATGGCAGTGCAGCCCACTGGCGGGGCCGAACTGGCAATGTAATGGTCTGGAAATGGCATTTGGCAGCCTGAGAACAACGGTGGAGCGCGAACGAGCCTTTTGTGAAGATGAATTTCATTTCATTAAACACAAATTTCATTGTGTGCGCTTAAAGTGAAATTAAATAAATGAGAGCAGACTGGGAGAACGGGGAAAAGTGAAATGGGAAATGGGACACGGGAACGGGGTTATGTCCATGACAAATGCACCGTGAAATCGCTGCTAAAAACCTCGGTCTTGCAACGCGTGCGTGTGTGTGCCTCTTCCGCTCCGCTCTTTTGCGATTCTGTTTCTGTTGCTGTTCCTGGTTCGGTTTCCGTTCGTGTTTGTATTTTAATGCAAATTGTTGTAATGTTAAATGAGTCACAAAAATGTTGTACATCACGGGGATTAAATGAATTTTAAAACTCCACATTAAAAATGGAATACGAAATGTGCAAAACTGCATAACGATGTTCGCTTTGGCTTGACATATGGGGCGTATGCGTAATGTGCTTATAATTATAACGAAATACTCGTGGGCTGAATGCAAATGAGGAAGCTGAGAAAAGGATGCCGAAATTTACGGCTATACATATATATATATATATTAAAATATATTCTTACTCGGTTTTTACCACCAGCTCTTGACCTTGTGCAGCACCGTCTTGAAAACGGGCACCTTCACGGGAAACGGCTTGGGCACCTTGATGGGCACATACTTGACCACATGATACGGCACATGCTTCTCCACCGGCACCGGAATGTGCTTCTCCACGGGCACGGGCACTAGCCGCTCCACGGGCACCTTCAGCTCCTTTTCGACTGCCACCTGGACGTTCTTGGTGATCGGTATGTGGATGGGAACGGGCTTGCGAACGGGTATGATGACCGCATGCGAGACGGGAATCTTCACCTCCTTTTCCACAGGCACATGCTGCTTCTTCACGTGCTTCACCGGCACGTAGTTGATGATGTCCACGTGGTGCGAGTGGTGGGTGTGGGCCTGGCCATGACCACTTGCCTCGGACAAGTAGTTGGAGCTCTGCTCCTGGCCAGCATCGGGATGCTCTTCGTAGTCGTCACCGCCAGATCCGCTCGAGGCGGATGAGGCCGATGTCGAGCCGGAACCGGATGGTGAGGGATGGTCGCGTTGGCTAAAGTAGGAGGACGAGTGGTGTTCCTGCTCCTGCTGGAGCTGCTGTTGCTGCTGCTGTTGGTGCTGCTGAAAGAGCTGCTCCTGCTGTTGCTGGAGCTGCGACTGCTGCTGATGGTGGTAGAGTTGCCCCTGCTGGTCCCCGTACCCAGGACCCTGGTCATATGGCGGCAGGAAATTTCCCATCGAGATTTTATCGTACGCATACGGATGCGGCGCCTGCTGTTCCGGCTGCTCCTCCGGGCCCGACGATGCAGACCAGGATCCGTAACCCTGCTCAATACCAGACGCTGATGTTGCTGCTCCATAAGAGGGCTGGAATCCTCCTCCACCGGGATAATTGTAAATCGGCGAGTGCTGCTGATTGTCCTCCAGGCCACCACCAGCTTGCCCACTTCCCGATCCAAAATCATGGGCTCCAGCTGCTGCCACGGCCGCCACGGCAGCTTCTTCATTGTTCTCCTCGTAAATAGGTATCTCCTGCTTAGTGGATCCCAGGGCCAGCGCTTCCGTATGGGTGGGCGCCACGGACCCGTAGCCGTTACTAATGTGGCCCAGGCCCGAGAGATTTGTGAGGCCATTGAGCACCGAGGAGAATCCTTGCGCGGAATGGCTTCTGCTGTAGGCACGCCGTTCACCCGCAGAGCCGTACCTATGATTCGGATGAAGCTGATGTGCCTGATCCATAGGCAGCCATTGATTTCCACCGAACAAAGACCCCACATTGTGATACGATGGAGGGGGGTTCTTAGCCGTCTCCGCTGAGGTTGCCGCACTGACAATGGTCAGGATGGTGGTGGCGGCTGCAATGAGCGGCATCTGCTGCAAGTAATAATGCAAAGCGATTTAAAATGCAAAACACTGGACTCGTGGAAAGGAAGTCAGTTGAATGTAATCGAACTTAAGGTACCTAGCGTCCTTTTATAACTAGATAGTTAGTAACCAATTTACCTGAGCCTTGATATTAATGCCTCTGCATTAGGATGTTTCTTTACATTCTCAATAGATTGAAGCCTTTTGGAGCTTTCTAATTTTTTCTTATTAGTAAACACAATATACTCTGATATCCAATGTATAGTGGGTATAGAAATATTCTGAATGTCAGCCCTTTTGCATAATGCATTTTTAATATCCTGCACATTCTCTCCACTCTCTAGCACTCTTACCAAATTAACGCTCGCCATTGGACTGGGTGGCTGACTTCGAACTCTGGCTGGGATGGGACTCAGACCTTGACTGCTGCGGCCCGACTGCTGCGATGGGAGTGTGGCCGAATTGTGCCCGGGACAGCGTTTTTATATGCCGCCGACTAGGACAGATCCAAGTCTTTTCCTCTTACACAATTTTCAGCTTCAACTTCAGCTTCCAGCATCAGCTATGCTAGAGACCCAGCTCCAGCTTTAGCTGTGTTGATAGAAGGCGGTCGGCCAAAAGTGAGTGTTTGCCATTTGTTGACCTGCTGCCAGTCTGCCAGCCTCTGCCTCTGCCTCTGCCTGTCTCTTACCATTTTTGCCATTTGTGATTTGCCATTTCTCTCGCTCTCTTGCCGCATTTATGAATTAAGTTACGCGATCAATTCAAATAGCACAAAAAACCCAGAAAAAGAAAATGTACGAGTAATAACCAAATCATGGAAACCGGCTCCTTGGCCAACACTTGGAAAAACAATAAAGTTCAAAGTCATTTTGCCATGACAACGACAAGGAATTAGAGTCCGCCTGTTTGGCACGCGCCTCCATTGCGGTCGCAGTGCAGCTTCATATAGTCTCGCCACGATCACGATCCACGGCGGCCTTCACGAGCGGCGCGGGCTGCACAAACCTGCACTCCTTCAGTCGAGTGCAGTGGATGGCAGTGGATTTGAGTGGATTTTCGGTTCAGGCTGCAAAGTGGTTGGACCGCTTTTTGGCGAAAAACTGGACAAAAGCTGATTGCTGTGATTCCATTTCTTTCGGGCGTCGTTACAACTTTAAACATTTCCATTTGCCATTGTGCTTTGTTCGCCTTCACCTTTTTACCAAAAAGGTTAGTTTTAATTGTTTCAACGACTTTTTTTTTGTATGCCCATTGTTCCGTTTTCTTGCTTTTTACTATTATACAGTGCACTCTCCAAGGAGTGAACTCTGAATTAAATACATTTTAAAGCAATAAATCAGTTTGTTGTATATTTTAATTGAAATATTGTACATTTAAAACTTTACTATTAAAGTATTTATAAAAATTTAAATATGTTCCTTTCCATTAATTGCAGTGAACTACTTTTTGAGAAGAAAATTCCGTGCTCAAAGTTGAATTCATTAACAGGAATATAAAAATGGTAAGCTGGTGGATTTAAAATATATATATATAACCTTTTCTTTAATATAGTAATAAAAAGAAAACCCTGGACTTTATTGAGCGTGCCCTGTATTTTCTGTAGTTTTTTGGGCTCTCTCCAGCCGTGGGGCGTGGCGGGGTAAAAGTGAACGCCTTTTAAGTGCACCTGCAGACATGATGCTGCTGATTATATTTTTCTTGCCAAGCGTAACAGCTCGTTAGTATTTTCAAGTGATTTTCATTTATTTTCCTTGGCCGCGCGCGGCCTCCCGTGCACTTTCTGTGGAGCGGCGTGGAAAGGCCAGGCCGAAAGGAAGTGTACTGATTTGAAAGGAAACAAACATTTCGCTGCTGCTGCTGCTGCTGCCCAGAGCTCGAAGCTGGGGCTCTTATCGCTGCCACGGCGACTGCCCTGGCAGTCACTTTTCATGCTGCTGCTGGATGGTATTTTTTTAAGCGAAATTCACGCTTACTTCATTTCAATTACAATTACATGATTCCATTTCTCTCGCTCGCTGCCCGCAAATGCAAAAATGATGTAACTTAGTTGGGGGCCAACGCGATTACCTGGTACTCGGTCCCCCATTCCCATGCCGCTTTGTGCCAAAGCCCAAATTTAAATCCGCTCTCTAAGGGACTAAAGGACTGCCCCGAACCAATCATCGATAGCTTTCAGCTCGCACAAATATAAACAACACGAAATCGCTTTTTAAATACTATATTTTCGCTTTCCATTTGTGTTTTTCTTCTCTTTTTTATTTTGGGCCAGGCCAGAGCTCAAACAAATGACACAGACGGAACACAGATGCAGGCGCAGATCCATATTCAGAGATACAGATACGGATGCAGATACATATGCAGTACACGGGTATTCGAGTTCAGATGCATGGACGTACGACGTACGGATGCGAATGCAAACGGTGCTGAGCGAGCTATAAAATAAATAAAACTGTTTCGCATTTTTGCTTTCGAGTCGGTTTTAAAACTCTTTCAAATGTTGTGTAATATTTTGCAAGCCCGTATTTTCATTCTTTTTTATTTGCTGGCCAAAAAAGGCAAAATATGCATTTGAAATGCCATTTTCGGGGTGCAAAAGCGGATACGCCTGTCGGTCGAATATCCTTGTGCAACGTGGCTCATATTTGCATTGTATTTATGCACAATTTTATTGTTGTTTATTGAAACTGTGTCGCATGCGTTACAGGGAGGGACGGCGGGGGCTGCAACAATGGTTATTGGAATTCGTGTGCCTAAATACACGATCCAACAAAACTAAGCACACACTTACATTCTGTCAACTGGCCCATTTTCGGTACCACAGACCTGGCCATGTCAACCGGCAAATAATAGCTGGAATGTTGTTGGGCCTGTGCTTTTTTGGATAGTTTCGATGAAATGCGAGAATTTGCCACTCACAAAACTCTGACTCTTCATAATTTACAGAACATTTTCTAGGCTGAAGATAAAATAAATGCCTTGTATTCTTTTACTCCGAATAGGAAAAATTGTTTATGTAGAAAAATAAATTATATTATGCCCTCAAATTGTCTTTATTTTATCCTATTTTAGCCTGCCTTAGTTACGCTGACCAATAACTCAGAAATGAAGTACATTATTGTTCTTATTTTTAACCTGAGATGAGAAGCACTAATATTAATATTTTTTTGGTCTCTCTGGAAAGTATTTTTCTTACTTTTTTACTTCTTAATCTATTTATTTTAAATATTTTATCTTCTTAATATTGGCCTGCTTTTTTCCAAATGATTCCAGAGATTTTCTGCCTCACTCGAACTTTGAGGTTTGCGTGCCGAGATGACTTTGGATGGATGTGCAGGAGTACGCCCCGGCGTATACTTAATTGCGAGCGTGTTTATTATCTGGCTGTGCTGAACGTCATGGTCGTAAATTAAAATGACACGCTTTGCATATCCTCCAACACGCCCCACGCTCCACGCCCCCACGGCCCCCTGCTCACGAACACAACAGCAAACATACAGAAACACACACGGCGGCAATAAAAATTTTAATTATTCAATTAAATTACACTCGAAGGCGTTGCTCCGAGTTTGGCGAAATGCGAAATGACTGACGGCTCATAAAATTGACACCGACACACTGGCACGAATGGTGGGCAGGCGGGCAGACGGTGTAGCGGCGCACGTAGCGACCTTAAAACCAGTTTGGCCTAAAAGTAGGCTTTAATAAA
>JAEIIJ010016734.1:0-16965 GCA_018904815.1 Drosophila ogumai | reverse complement strand
TTAACTTGCAAAAAAATACAAATTAAATAAAGCTTTGATGTACTTTCAATGAGAATCATTTTAACAAATCAAAAATACAATATTTCCTCCTTCAACTTCTTTCATTTCCAGTTCCGTTTTCCCTGCCCCTAGTTTTCCCTCAAACAATTTTCAATTGCCAAAAAAACCCCTAGTAACAAGATATCTAATAAAATCTTCAAAAATTTCTCAAGTGCCAAGTCAAATACTTGATGAATAATGAAAATATTGAGCCGGATGAAAGGCAGAGTGATTTCAATAAAAATAAATAAAAACGGAAGTCCAATAAAAGTCAATGAAAGCAGCAACAAAATTTGAATATTTGTGTAAAAGTGCGGCAAAGTTGAACAAAACTTTCCAAAAGAAGGTAGCTTTTTTTCTTTTTATTTATTTATTTACTAGAGTTGTGGGTGAGCGAAATCCAATGCATATTTTATAAGCTGTAAATTTTATTAATGTGTCCATAAATTCAGGAGAAGCCAAACCGAAACAAGATGCAAACAAACCCGAAACAGGGTTTCCACAGAGGAGGGGAGTTTGCAAATGCAGTTGGCATCCACATCAATATGGCCGCAATGTGTGGCAACGGAGGACACTTGGATTTGGGCAGTGTGTCGTTGCCGTTTTTGCTTAGGGGGAGGGGTTGAGAGGGGGTTTCTAGGGGTCTCAGTGGGGGTTTCGTGGGTGCCAAGAGGGGTGGCATGGCATGACCGAAGCGTTGAAAAGAAAAAACACGAGCGTTAAATTTATTTAAGCCAAAGATAAGGCACGCTAAGCCATGGCCAAAAGGAGTAGAGGCTAAGCCAAGTGCACCGGGGAAAATATTTGGCAGGTAAATATTATAGAAGCTATGATATAATAACAATGATAATAATCTATAATTATTATAAAATGTATAATTTAAAATAATCTTTAATTAAGAAGAACTCTTAGATGTTTTTTTGGAAAAATGATCATGATATAATTTCCTTCTTTTTTATCAATTGTTCATAGTTTAAACTAACAGAAAATTATATATTAAATATTAAAAGTCAAATAAATTCATTTTTGTCATATGATTAATAATCATTTTATTTAATTGTTTATTTACTTTTTGTTTGCTATTATTTATTTCGTATTTATTTTTCATTTTAAACCTTATAAATTTCTCTCAACGCTGCCTTAGCCACGACTGAAAGAAGCCTATTGCATATATGCATAAGACTGAACTTAGTATAGTTTTTGGTTAGATCAGAAAAAGGGGCTTGTGGAACCAGGGGATTTACTCCTCTTGTCTATGTTTCTATAGGTTAATACCCGGCACTTGAAAATGACATTTTATATTTCTAAAAAGATATCCTTTTTTGGTTCTTCGAGCCGAAAGTTACAAATAATCTTAATTCTTTTACTTTTTTTTTATTATCACAAAAGTTAGCTTAACTTTAAAAGCTAAGAAGAGGGGTATTTCATAGTCGGGGCTTTAGTGTTTAGTAACTCTTTTTTTTTTTTTAATCTATGTGTGCTGTATGTGTGTGCTGGTGGGGACAACAAGTTTGCCGCAGCAGCGACAGGAACTAAATCACGTGTTTGTTGCCGCGTTTTTTGTTGGCGCTGTTTTTGTTGTAACTTCTAACTTGACTTTGGCCAAGTCATGACGACAGGTTCAAAATCTTGCTGGGCAACTTTAAAGGAGATCGGTGGGCAGGATGGGGAGGGAGTTGGAATAAAATAGTCGGGAGTTGGGAGTCGGGAGTCGAGACTTGGGCGCTGGAAGCTGGAGGAGCTTTGGGTCTTCCAACAGATCGAAGCAGGCTGCTTAGCAGCGGCTTACACATGTTTGTTTTGTCTTCCTCTGTCTTTTGTTGCAAGCTGCAACTTACCGTTAGCTGGATGTGTGTATATATGTATATGAAAGGTAGTGGAAGTCTGGTTGCATGTGGCAAGTTTTTCTCTCTTTCTCTCGATCGCCTGAAATAATATCTAATAATGCATATAATTTTCACATGCACAGAAAATCGCGGCAAAAAGAGAGCAAGGAGGCAGTGGATGCCATGACTTGTCTGCAATTTATGGGGATCACGGGGAAGTGGACGCTCTCGTAACCCGGCAGGGGCTTCAATATCATTAAATATTATGATCAAATATTGCTGAGCGGCATTTTGAACTAAATTAGCCACGATGATAGGGGATCAGCAGCGGCAGCAGCAGCAGCAGTGTGTCGGCATCAAAAACGAGGGGGGAAGATCGTGAAGAGCATCTAATAAATAGCGATAACATTCAGCTTTAGTGCCTGAAATAGCTGGCGATGATGGCAAGCTCACCAAGATTCGCTCTTATTTTAATTATCTTAACTTAAGACTTAATCTTGGGATGAAAATAAACTTGTTGAGCTCAGTGATTGATCAGAGAAGAGCGGCAACATTAAAGAGAGCCACGAAGAAGGGTATTAAATATTAATATTTAAAGGGAATTAATCTCTAAGGCCAGAAAATCCTAAAATAAAAGATTTTGTTAAGTTTTATGAAATTAATTACAGGGAAGCGGACGGAGTTCAAAGCTCTCTACAAATTATTTCTGAGTGGAAAAACTTACTACCATCACCTGTTCTATTTCAATTATGACATTATGGCATGACAACTGCGAATAAAAAGCATAATTTCACCTCTCTTCTAGCGAATTTGATATTTATTTTCTCATTTTCTCGCCGATTTCGTGGTTTGTAGTGGTACTTAATATAAAATTTCGCACATGCAAACTCACAAATCTTTTTTACAGCATCCGCAACAATAAATAACAGAGAAAAAGCAACAAAAGCTTACGATTAAAACCGAATCCAATAAAAATTGCCACCAATCTCATTCGGCGCCGTTGCTAATGTTAAGTAATTAATTAAAAACAAATGCCAAAGAAATTTGGAATAAATTTTCACCGCAGCCCGCATTATTTATTTATTTAAAAAATATTAAAACAAATTGCACTCAATTCACGAAAACAAAGCAACAGACGAAAAATTTTGGCAATCGGAAAGGGAGAAAGAGCGAGGGAAAAAAAGAAAGTGACTGAAGGGTTTTTCAATTGTATAACACTCGCCGTTAGATTGATAAATTGTCAATAATTAAAGCGGTGATCAAATTGATGAGCTGATCCGAAGCGAGTCTCTTTTTTTGTTGTTGAGGTACAGCTCTTCATTTTGATTGATTTCAATGGGGTTTCATGGCTGCGAGTTATGCAACGTGTGGGCCCCAGAAATACTACTTGTGAGATAAGTACAAGTAAGGAAATTAAAAATAAATTTATTGGAATTTTTTGCAATAGCAATATCGTGGCCGCGCCCATTGAAATTCAGCTCCAACTGGTGCCCAATCTCCTGGGTAATCAGCAAATAAAAACACAAAGGAAAAGAGCCGTGGAAAAGGGAAACCAATAAAAGGAATTTCCTCTTATCGCCACAAAAGTCCTCATGCCAATCTTCAAGTTACTCTTCCCCTCTGACTCTCTGCTATATTTTTTATTCTGGGTCCAAGTGGGCGCCCGCAGACTCTTCGATCTAGACATTGAGAAGGAAAAATAAGAAAAGTCGCGAGACAAGTGACGGTTTCCGATAAGAATTGAATATTTAAGCCAAGTTCATAAACGTTAAATAACCCTATTTATTTATTTCAAATGAATAATAGTTGATGAATAATACTTTAAATACCTGTTACGAATTATTAACATATATTTTATTATTTTAATATTTAATTTATATTTTATTTTATCTTGAAATTAATTTCTTAATTCTCTTTTTCTTTCCAGGTAATTAAAAAAAATCCCTAACATGCTTCGAATTAACCGTTATAGGGGTGAGTTTACAGGTTACATAATAATGTAGAATTAAACAAAACATTTCTGCATTCTTGTAGATTTAATATTCTTTTCCTTACTCTTGGATGAAAGCCACACCTTGAAGATTTTCCTTTTTTTTTTTTACTCCAATACAAAAAAAAAACTCAAGACATGCTAAAAACAAAAAAAAAAAAAAAGAAAAGATCACGCTATCAATTTAACAGCATCTGTCTATGATGCATGGGATCGAATTCCCCGCTCGGCTCTGATCCTCTCCTCGCGATTCTTCAGCTCCTTCTCTCTCTTTCACACCCACACAGTATCGAGTATTGAGTATCGAGGGCTTTTTTATTTATTTTTTTTTTTGCAACTTGTCCTGGACAACATTTTTCCAAGGAACCTGCATGCACTCACACTCGCGTACACACATAAATAGCAATCGCTGTCTATTTATAGATTCCTCAGATCCTCTAGCCCGCGAACTCCTTAGCTCTCACTCTCTTTCAATGTTAAGATACACTAAAAAAATAGAATACAAAATATTTGAGGTTCCTTTTTTGGTTTATAAATATTTGCTATTTGTACAAGATTTTATTATATCATTATTGGTCCTTTTTAAAAATTATCAGATACCTAAAAATATTATAACTAAACTAATATTCAATATTCCACGCTTTTAATATTAAAATTGTCACATTAATTGCTTATACGTTATGAATTTCCTGTGCTTCTTTTTTAGTCTTGAAGGCAAATTCCCAGATATTAGTGCAACGCAGCTGTCAACAAGCTAAGACAACAAACAAAAGGCAGTAAATTTATGAAGTTTTTTTTCACCCCCCCCCCCTGCTCTGCCTTTTAATTTCAGCTTGTAAAATAATTAAGCTGAAAATAATGAAACTTAATCCCAGCCACAGGCGGCGAAAAATAAGTGAGTGGGGGCAGAGCTTTAACTGGGTTGCCTCAATAACCGTTGGGCGGGATTAACACGCTTTTTTTCTTGCTATTTTTCTGCTTCTCTCGGCTATATCCCGCGGCATTTTAAACAGTAGCCGAAAAAAGGTAAACATAAAAAAAAATATATAAATATATATAAACACAATTGCCATGGCAAATTTCCCTTCGCAACTTCGCTGTGGCTACTGTGGAAATGCTTTTACATGGGAAAATAATTACCTGGGCATCAAGCAGGACAAATTAATGTGCAACTGTTTAAGCTGAGCTATAAGCCGATCTCCCAGGTACTTGGCCAGAACGAAAATGCATTAAGGGCCTTAAAAAGTATGTATTAACTACAAATGGGTAGCAAATCAAAGGCTCAGATACATTTGTATCTTTTGAATTTCAAAGAAAGGCTCTCGGGTTTTAGAGCTAATTCTATATCTGGCTTTATTTAATTTACAAATTGAATATAATATTTATATTTTATATTTATATTTTATATTTAAATTAAAACCAACTTAACATTCTCCTACCAAAACACTGGGCCTGGCATCGGGTTAAGTAAGCTGTTACGTTAGCATAAGATACGTCAAAAGGGGGGCTGGAACTTCCTCTTAAGGGGGGCGTGTCATGTGTTTTAATTAGCCCTCGGGGTGCTGCAAAATGTTACCTTTCATTGCCCCAAAAGCTTGTCAAAAGTGCAAACAAGTTTCCGACAGTTAAAACTTTGATTCGCTGCAACTCCCACAGCAATGATTAGCCATATAAATTCGAGATGAAAATGAAACCGAAGAAATACCATTTGTGAGGATGAGTAGCCACAAAACTCGTGTCCGCATCACCTTCCCATTTGTTTCCTATTTTTTTCAATATTTTTTTTTTTTTTTGTTGCATGAAAATGCAATAAAGGCCATGACGAAGAAGCCAAGAAGATATTGAGACGGCAGTGAAAATAAAATGATTTAAAATGAAGCGCAAACTTTGAACTCGGACTTGAAAAAATTGCATTTGGTTTTTCCTTCTTTTTTTCTTAGTTTTTTGCATCTTTGAATTTATAGCTATTTTTCGCGTGGGCGACTTTTGTTGTTTTCCTCTTTGCCTGTCGAGATTTCATAATAATACAGTCCGTTTTTGTTTTGTTTGTTAACCTGAAAAGTGAAATGCATTTTCGTTGGTTGGTTTTTTTTTTAGTTTTTTCGTGGCAAGGGGGAAAATTATCGCTTTATCACGATTCAAACGGTACCACTTTCTCAGCTTCATTTGTAGCAATAATTATGCAATTTGCTCTTCGTAGCTACGATTCAAATCCGACTCCGAGTCCGATTCCGAATCCGAATCCGTATTGGAGGCCCCTGCAATTGTGTTGCATTTCCCTCGTTTGCCTGGCTCGTTTTCTTTTCGATTCGATTTAAAGACTCTGTGCATTATAATTTCTGTTGTTATTTATAATTGTTGGACATCTGAGCATTGTGGGTGCTTACTCTTTTTTCTCCTTTTGTTGAGCTTTGCATAGTTATCACCCAGGTTATATTTTTACTCGGGTAGCAATAACAACATAATTGTGAAGAAAGAAACGATTTGGGGGCGATTTTTCGGTTATGACAAATTAATTGGCTGCAATTGTTTTGTCTGGGCCACGGAATCGAGAAAGTTATCGATGGCTTTATGGCACACAATTGCTGCTGTATTTTATACGAGTTTATAATATATTTATCTGTGAATGCAGATTAGGTGGTTATGGGTTGTAAATTATATATTCGAAGTGAGAGCAATTGAAAATATTGGGATGAAGAGATAAGAGTTTATTTGTTTATTTTTTTTTTAAATCTTTAATAATATTATAAAGGAGAGGTAGCTTAAATAAGTTTGTTTATTGGAAGGAAGATTGTTTTTGAATAATTTATTTAAATACATTTTTTTTATATTTTTTTATATAGAATATTATTGATAAAGATGTAATCCGTTATAAATTTCATTTTTTAAAGAGACAACAAATAAATCAGAATTTAAAATCAAATAATTTATTGATACAGCACATAAAACTAAATTTTAAAAAAATAAACAATATCTATTATACATCTTCACTTGTTGTCGCTACCGACTCTCCCAATTCTCATCAGAAGCCCGCCTGAGATCCTCTGTTGCCTCGATTATAAAAAAATGTGAGTGCCACACAACAATGCGGATAAAGAAAAAATGTATAAGCAGTGAAATCCGACGGGGGCACAAAAAAATTCGTGTCAACCGAAGTGTGTCACAAATTTGGCCAAAATAACTCTTAACCCATTAACTTAAACTCTGCGTTCCGTATGATCTTCCATTGATTGCCCCGCAGACGAAATTTGATCGATCAGCGGTGGCAAATATTTTTTTGGCCAGCCGCAAGGCAAAACTTTTTCTTTTCTTTTTCTTTTCATTTCGTTTCAATTTTTTTTTTTTTTTTTTTTTTTTTGTTCATTGTCTGCCTGTGTCTGCCGGTTATTATTTGTGCACATTTTTTCCTCGACTTCGTTTGGTATGTGGACCACTGTAATTGGAGATGCGACGATGTCTGGGGCCCTTTACTCGCTTCCTGATCGAAGTGGTATATATATACCGGCTCGTACGTATTTATTTTCCATAACCAAAAAACGTGAATCGAATTGTTAGATAAATGCTTAAGGTATTTGGCAACCTTCTTCCTGAAAAAAAAAAGTTTACTTGGTTCCGTCAACGAATTAAATTAAACTTAAACAATTTAATTCGCTGGCAATTTCATGTGCAAAGCAAAATTGTTGAAATGGCTTAATTAATTTGGCCAATTTTTTCGTGTTTTATGTGTTTGTTGTTTTTTTTTTTTTTGTCTCTTTAAGTTGGTCAAGTCAATTGCCCAATCCCAAAATGAGGCCCAAGCCCAGTTAACAGCAAAAAAAACCCCAAAACAAACCTCGACAAACCCTCAGATAAACGCCCACCAGCAGCCTCCCTTCTCCCTCCCGTAACTTGTACATATAATATATATATATACCTGCCTCGATTTGGTGCGACTAACTCACGCCTACGATTTTACAGCTCTCCGGTTGTTGTCTCGACTTAATTTGATAAGATTTATTTCGATCCGCGTGGAGAGTCGAGGAAAAGGCCAAGAAACCCAGCGAACATCGAACATTGAGAAATGTGTTTTGCCCTCAATAAATTGTAGGAGGAATCAGAGTGCAGAGAAAGAAAATTAAGTTACATATATTTCTATATTACTCTGAGAGTCCTTTTAGCAGGATCTTTTCCCTTTTTTACATACATTTTGATGTCCATTTAGTTGTAATTTTATTTATAATGTTGTTGATTTCCTGGTGAGAAATATAGTTTCCTTAAATTTTTTAAAACCTCAAAAAAATGTGTCTAAAAGTATAAAATACAAGTTTTTAGGTACCAAATTCTGTCTAAATTGGGGCTTGAATTATAAGTAATTTTAAGAATTTTTAAATTGAATAATTGTTAAAAATGATATATCAAAAGTAATATTAAATCATATTAATATTTAATTAAACATAACTATATCCGGTTTACTAATATTTTTTCCGGTGTCTCCACAACATCGTAGCTAACATTTAAAAACAGTTGAAATAGAAATGTAAACGTTTGTCTGATAAATGGCCTAAACGGGCCTTGTTTCGCCGCGTTCTCACTGAACACTCGAGAGTCGAGACTTGAAAGTCCAGAGAGTGTGGGTGATCTTTATGTTGTGTTTGTTTTGTTTTTTTTTTTTTTTTTTGCCTGTTGGTGGGTGTATCTATTGGCTACTGATTGGATTGGTTTGGATTGGGGGAGCTACCGATGCGATCTTAAAAAAGGGAAGGGGTATAAAAGTGAAGTGCATTTAAATAAAGGTTATTTCGAGTTTTGAGAAGTGCCTACATATTGCCAGGTGGGATGAGAGAGATGGTTTCGATTGCAAGTGCTTTGTTCAAGTATATGATAAAGAAAACTAAACACATTTAAAGGAAAATGAATGGCTTAGGTAAAAACCTGGAACTTTGAGTATTGAAAGAGTAAATTGCCAAGTTAAATTTATAATATAGCTTAATATTTTTCTTTATTATTTTCCCACAATAATCAGCTCTCATTCGGTGTTCTTCCATCAAATTGTCAGACGTGAAAGTTGCAGCTTGTTTCTTTTTTGGCCTGTTTTTTAAGCCTTTTCCTTGAGTTTTTCTTTGGGTTTTTGTTTAGCCACCCGCCTTGTACATTTTTGTAAATGTTGTAAATGTTTTTTTTTTATTTTGGTGTTGGTTTGACCCTCTCCCCCGCTTACCCTTCCCTCCCCCCTTCTGGTTCAAAAGTTCATTGTCAAGTCTAATAAAATGTTCAAATGACACGTTAAGTGTCAGCAGCTACAAGAGAGTTTCCCTGGCTCTGGTTCCCTTTTTGCATTTGCACTTTGTTTGAAAGACCGCCGCGAGTAGCAGCGATCAGCCTAAACAAAAGAGGGGAAAAGGGGGTGCGGAAAACTGCAGGAAAACTAGGGAAAACCGGCAAACTGAAAAATACCGTTTACTGCTCTATCTGTGCTGCCCTCCTCGCTCTGTTCCCTTTTTGTCAAATGATGATAAATCGTGACCCGCCAAAAGCCTCGGTGAAAATGTTTCTGCATTAGCATCCTCCCGCTCCTCAAGCACTGGGAAAAATTGTTGCATATTTATTAGATATTTAAAAGAAATATTAAAGTACAAAAAAGCTTGGGGAAATTAATAAACTTAATTATTAAAGTGATTTTAAAAAAAATTTTAGCATTGAAGCTGTGTTCTGAAGACAGTTTCTATAAAATATATTTATGTTCAGATATGAATATAATATTTATTAAATTTAATAAAAAAAAAATCCTATTTTTTTACTGCATCCTTCTTCTCCTTTTGAGTGACGTGGAGAGACCTTCAAGAGAGCTACCAATTTTTTCCATCCTCCAACCGTTTTTCACCATCGTTACAGGGACCCTCAGCAATCGAAACTCAACATTTCATTGAATTATGTAGTTTTTTATGTGATTAATTTGATTTATGCAAGTGTATATGTGAATAAGTAAGTGCACTTGGTTGGCGCTTGGAAATTAGGCAAAAATATAATTTATGAGCATTCAAATTGTCGGATGGATGCCCTTTGGCTGAGCCGCTGCTCTGTGTGTGGCTTCCCTTCGGTTTTGATTTAAATGCAAATTACTGATTTTATTACTGTAGAGTATCAGGCGAGAGGAAACGTCACCTTTTCGCACCTTTAATCACGATCCCCGTTGAGTGACAAGTAAATATAAAATTTATCTATTTTGCATTTGCATTTGCATTTTTTGAGTGAGGGGAAATCAAAGCGATGTAGCAATCGATGGCAGTAAAGTTGACTTTTTAATTGGAAGGGCTTGAAGTGTGATTAAAATTAAGTAAAAAAAAAAAACCTTGATTTATTTTAAATGTAGGATTACTGCATTTTGTTATTTAATTAATATTTATTTAGGTAGTAACAAAGTCTGCTTAAATAGTATAGAAAAATCATAATGCCATTGGTAAATATTGCTAATTAAATTAAGCCTAAGCTTCTCTTCTGAGAAATGAAAAATAAACCAGTCCCAGTACCATTATTGCTTCGAAATATCATACAGAAACTTTAATCGGTTTCAATTTTGACATTAACCCTGACTGAATGTCAATTAAATTTCATCATAAAAGCCGATGACAAATCCCCATCAAGGTCGCCGAAAAAGCAAAGCAAACCGAACCCGTGAACGATAACGATCCATTGATAAAATGCCAGAGCTATCTGTACAACTTCCACTTGCGACTTACAAGCTCATTTGTCACCAGAGTTCCCAGATACTTCGCACGAGTGCCTGTATCTTGCGAATGCGCGCCCGAGTATCTGTATCTTTGCATCGCCAGCGACCTTGCGTGGTGAAACGGCAAAAGCAATCAGTTGCTATGTCTTGAGTGTAACAAATTAGCAAATAGCAACAATAATAAACAACAAACTGCAAAATAATATAAAATAAATGAAGTGCGAGGAACACGGCGCAGGAATTTTTTAATTTAGATAATTGAAAAGCGGGGCGAAGTAAAAAGAAATTCGCAGAAAAACGATTCGAATCAAAACCCAACCCACCGCAGATTTAGAACTCAGTTATTATTAAAGCATTTGTTTTCAATGGTTTAATCACCGTGAGATATTACTATTATTGTTATTTAAATGATGAACAATTTAACCAATATTTGCCCAGAGTTCTTTGCTATTATTTTTAATAATTTAATGAATCATTTTCAGGCAAATTTCTGTGGTTGAAATTGTGGGTATTTTATTAATAAAGCAATTTTGTGTTGTTTTTCCCCCTTTTTTATTACTCTTTGATTGATAAATATTTGATTAACATAATTTGCTGCAATGAAAAATGCGTGCATGAGGGAAAACATGGAAACGGGGAAACAAAATTGCTGATGCGGAAAATATAATGCGGCAAATTTTTTGTTGCTTCCCCCTGGTTAACAAGCCGTGTTGTGTATAGATTAAAATTGTTCAATTTGTGTTTGTTAGTTATTAATAGCGCTATTTGTGCAGCCAGATTATTTCACACGATATTTAGCCTGGCCAAACCCGAAACTGCGTCAATTCCGACTGAAATGGAATCCAATCTCGGCACCGCCAAAATGTCAAATGCATCAAAATCAAATCGCCAGAAACACGATCAGACTAATTAAAGAAAATGAAATAAATGAGAGTCACAGTCGTCGACAAGTCAAATTAATTAAAAGCAAAAATACAATCAAAGGCAAAAACAAATGCCACTTGTTGGCCAAAAAGGTCCCCTTGGCAAAAATACTACAAAGAAATACGAAAATAAACCCAGCCCAAAACTGAGGGCCTAACAACTCCGCGATCTACAGATGTTTTTAGGTGTGTCCTAGCCATGGCCACGCCCTATATATATTTTTGTCTTAGCCCAAATCCAATCTGCAATCCAGTTTTTGTTTACTTTCTAATACATGATAGCCGGGGCCAGAATCGCAGCCATGTGAACTTGGTCAATTTGCTGTCGGCAACTATAAAGGTCAGATGCAGTACGGGGAATTACCCAGAAACGTAAATAAAATAATACACAGATTACTCTTTACTAAATAAAATATAATATAATAAAAGTTCATTTAGAAATAAATACAAATAAATTTTATATTTTAAAGCTCCGCCTAAGAAATACCAAGAAAATGAAAGGCAAATAATTTCAGCTATTAAAACTAGCCCTATCTCTTGGCAATAAAAACCGTCCTCTTGGTTGATTTTTATTTAAAGACCATAACAAACCTCAAGCTAAGCTTGAAGCACCCTTTTCTAGGGTACAATTATTACCGCACTAATTTATGTTTATTGTTTATTATGCTGCCAATACTGTTTTTATTGTGCTTGTACTCCTTTGGGCAGTGGAAAAAATTGAATTTAATTATATGTAATAGTGTTTTTTTTAGCCCAACTGATTGAAATTTATATCAGCCTTTGTCCGCGGAAATTTATTAATATTTCTATGACTTTAATGTCTCTTTTTGCGTGGCCGAGATCCTCGTAAACCTTGCGGATTTAATAGTACAACGATTTTTAGTGTTTTTCAATTGATGTTTATGGATCTATTGCGGCTTGTTTATGTTTATTGGCGGAAAAAACACACAGAAGATTATCAATAAAAGAGGCGAGAGTCTAGCTAAGCCAAACGCATAACTCCCACCGCCAAAAAAGTCCACACTCTTAATGAGCTCAAAATATATATACCATATATATATAAATAGAGTTTTCTTTGCGGTCAAGTGATTGTCCGCGTTTGGAATTCCGTATTTGGGTTTGTTTTATTTAAATATCAAAACCATAAATTCGAATGCAACTGTCAAGTGCAGGAGCATTGTTAGTGCGGGGCCTTATGGGGTTAATGTGCTCATTGTGCGACCATTTATTTTGTTGTTCCCGAGCTGGCTCTAGTTTGCTTTGAGTTTTGAGAACGAAATCAGAGTGCAAATATATTGGAACTGGGTGTTAACTCTCCCTTATCGATATAAATAATGTAGAACTTTTGAAAAAAATTAACTATAGTTGATTAATCTCTTTAAAGTATTTTTTGTTAGCAATTATTCACTTGGCTTTCAGTTCTGTGAACTAAATCAGAGTGAAAATATAGATGGGAGCTCTTCCTTCTCAATAAAAATAATATAGAAATTCTTTAAAAAAAAAATCGAATATAGTTTGTATATTTTTATAAAAGCTTCTTAAGAAATTTATTTAACAAAAAGTAAGAAAATACAGAACCTGAAAATAAAAAAAATTATAAAATATTTTTTAATTGCTAAATTACCTCAAAATAAATATCAAACCCTTAATATTCCTATACATTTTAACAAGATTAGCTGTGATTTATATAAAAAACTACTCAATACAATTCAAAAATATATACGTTAATATATTTTTATTATTTAAATTTATATAATAAAGTCATACCTTGCCAAAAGTCATGGATAAAAACCTAAATACACTCCAGCTCCATCGACACTTTTAACATTTAATTTCAAACAAAACATTTTGACAAGTTTCACAAGAAATTTGGCCAACCCCTAGTAACATAAATAAATGTAAATGTAAATTAAGAGGGACGGGTAGGTTCCTCCTCCTCGAATGTCAAAATGATTTCTGCCTTTTCAAGTTGTGCCGCCAAACGCCGAACTTTTGACGCAATTTGCATTTTATTCGCAATCTATATTGGCGCCGCAGCTTCTGAGCGGCAAAAATATAAAGGAAGGAAAAATTGACGCAAGCCCCTGCGACATATTTTACAATGTTTGCCATATTTTTGATTGATTTGTTTTGCCAGGCGAGATGGGGGCCCTGGCGCCAGATTTTCGTCCGTTGATTGAAGGGTAGGGTGCCTGAAAATTGAGCCCAAGGTCTGTCTACTGGGGAAAGAAAACGATTTTTTGCAGCTGTTCACACACTTGTTTCATTAGCCAAAGTGGCAAAACTTATACAGAAAGAAATCCGCATATAAATACAAATACAAATACACTACAAATATGTTGGAAAAGTCTTACCGCCACAACATTTGGTTTCCATTTCAGTCAGTCACAAAATCAAATGAAAAACATAACTCAAAAATGGAGAAGATGTGTATGCGCTGCTCAATGATAAATGACAATTGGGAATTTTAGAATTCTCTAGGCGAGAAACTCTTGATTTTTTCTCATGTTCATGACGGGAAAGAAAGTTTCCCTGGGATTTAATGATTAGCCAAAGGTCGGTGCTTGCTGCGGCTGCCATTATGCAATATTCTGTAGGGACCCGAAGGTGAAAGTTTCCACGCACTTTCGGTTTTTCTTAGGGAAACTCCTATAGCGGGTGAAATTGTTTTTTGTATTTTCTTGTTGGACTCCCAACCGAGCATCATAGCCATCACCATTGGAGTGCCATTCGAAGTGATCCCAAATACTCAAAGAGATCTTTATCCAAGTGGAGAATTTTGTGTGGGCAGCTTGAAAACCACGTCTGGAGATGGCTTATTAAAAATTCTAATCACATGCAATCACCACGAGAGCTTGAGGTTTTCCCCTCCATCCCCTTCGATCGGTACAATGGCTCGGAGTCGCCGTCGGTTATCGATTAATCATCAAATTAAAAATTACCACTGCCAAAGAGAGCGTGGAGCGTGTCCAAAACAACATGAAACACCTCGAAAGGCAATTGGAGCTGTTTTTTATTTCTTTTTTTTTGGCACTTACAGTACGTTGGGTCAGCCAATTTAAACAATATCTAGAATTTCGTGGCTGGAGAGGGGCGAATACAAAACAAAAATAATAATAAGAACCACACGAACTTCGATTGGAATTAAAAGTGTTCTTTTTTTTGGCAATTGTCTGAGGAGTGATTTGTGAGGGGTACAGGCAGGAGACGTGTGCTATAACTAGCTATAAGGACTGATAATTGCCAGAATTCGTGGGACTACGAATGGTGAATGCCTCGGAGAAGCGTGGTTAAGTTTTCGCTGGCTAATCGATTTATTTTCGACCGAGTTACGTGAGGTTCTTAGGAGAAGCCAATAATCTGTAAGTGAAGTTTTTCATCAAGGTCAATACAAATCGAAAGGTAAATGTCTACAAATATGGGTATTTAATTCCCACAGTTTTCGATGGCTCATCGTCTTTATTCTTCGATTGTATTTACATATCTGCGAATATGACTCTCTCTTTTTCTATTCTTTCAAGGTTACTCCCCTTTTTTCGCTGACCCACCCATTTCCAGGGAAATTGAAGAATAGAAAACAAAACAATTGAGGCAATCGTTACATAAACAAACAAATACCCACAGATATATGTACATTAAAGTCGTAAATTAATTTAAATATGGCAAATAATTTCCTCTGATTGTTTCAGCAATTTTGTCTGTCTTCATAAATAAGGCTTTTGAAGAGCCCGACAAGAGCTTGGCAATTAAAAATATATAAAAAATATCAAAGTTTAACTTCTCAAGAACAGAAATCATATTTAAAGAATTTATTATTACATATGTATACTTATTATAGAATGCAAAATACATTTTTTTTAAATATATTGTTCATTTATTTGTATTAATTGTTTTATTTAAATTTATTTATGATTTACCAAACTATAAAGAGTAATCATTCCAAAAAGAAATATGAAATTCCCTGAGCTAAGCACTGTATTAAGTATCTTTATTTTCCCTGTGTATCATCTTACACTTCCCCCCCGCTTCGGTCCATTCAAATTAATTAAATCAGATTCTTCTCCCAAAATTTCTTATCACAAATTTGTCATCAGCTTGTAAACAGGCGAAGAAGACTCTTGCCACATGCTGATCATAATGAAGTTAAACCGTTGATACCGATCGCTCGACGCCCCAGACAATTAAATTGAAGAAAGAGGGAGAGAGAGCCCCCAGGAGAATTGCATGCGGAGAGAGCAGCGGCGAAGACAGACAATCAGCTGATGTCAAAGTAGCTCTCTTCGGTTGTGAAGAAACTCGAAGCAGAGAGCCGAAGTCAAGCCGAAGTCGCACCATAACCGGGCAGAAGTCTGCGGCTCAAGCTCGCGATCAGTTCGCTTTCTGCGATCTTCGCGCACACAACGTTCAGTTAGAGCTGTCTACATATAGAGCCGACTTGGAGGCTTCGATCTCTCAGTGGCTCCCACGCCTTCGTCAAGTTTCGTTAGCCTGACCGTGAAGTGAGTTTCGTTCTGTTCGCGCAAATTGTAACCGTTGTGCGGCGAGTACTTATTTTGGCCAAGTTCATTCACGTTGCACCATAATTAATGTAACGTAACGCTTCGCGTCGAAATCGAATATTATTCGAACGTTGAATTTAATTGCAATTTGCAAACTGTTTATTTTTCGTACATTTTTGATTTCTGATTTCCATTTTCGGGCATTTCCGTTTCACTTTTGAGCGCGCATTCGAGCGCAACAATTAATTGCAGGCAATGCAAATTGTCCGTGATTGTTTATGATTGCCAGTTTGGCAACAAGAGGAGAGCCTCGCAAAAGTGAAATTTCCCCTTAAAATAAAATTAAAAACAAAAAACCAACGCACACATAATAATGCCTACAAATTAACATAACAAATTTTTGCAGCTTTTGGCAACAAATTGAAATACCGTTAAATGACAACGTAAGCCGATTTTCATCAAGAAAAAAATAATTAACCATAACGATACAGCAAAATTACCCACCGAGTGCCAACAAACAAGAAGCAAACTGTTTAAATATTTTAACAAAAAATTCTGAAATATGTCTGCGGAATCGATGCAAAAACGAAAGTGCTCGAAGCGGATCAGCGGTTAGGGAGAAAGGCAAGTAAGTGAGTGAAGAGAAATGAGAGTTGGGAATTCTACCGGGGAATTCCATCGGTGAAAGATCGATGTTCGAGTGGATATAATTCAGGAAGTTCTTTATCATTTGATCTCTGGGTTAATGAATAATGATGTTCAATGGAAAATGCAAAGTGAAATGAGTTGAAAGCAAAGTGAGAGAATATTTGTTAGGGAACCTGAAGAGAGTTTTAAAACGATTTATACTTCTTAAACTCAATTTAACATATTTTAAAAATTTCAATTATAATTTTAAGAAATATATTACTATTTCATAAGGAGAATCATTCAATTAAAATTTATTTTTTCTTAATTTTTTTGAATTGTTGTACAATCTGAA
>JAEIIJ010016733.1:0-49510 GCA_018904815.1 Drosophila ogumai | reverse complement strand
ATATTTAAACTATAAATCTTAATTTTAGAAAAAGGAAAGAAGACCAAAAACGACAAAAAAAAAAACGACATTTATTTTAAAATTTTTAAAAACTATTTATAAACAATTAATATAGCTCCTAATTATAAGAAAAGGAAAAGGCTTAAATTATTTGACATCAATTTAAGGGGACTAAATACGCGTGAAAAGCGCTAGCGACTTGCACACAACTCGCGCGCGTTTTAAAACGCGCAAAAAGGCGAAACCCCATCGTAGAATCGAAACAATCAAAGAGTCGTAGCATCGTAGAGCCGATGGGCCAGTCATTGTTCGATCTTTACGACCCGGCAACGCCGTCTGATTGGCCTTTATGTCTGTGTTTTCGCAATGCCCTCCCCGATAGCAGCCTATTCTGGCATTTGACATTAAGGCTGAGAACGGGATCGGATCGATTCTGCGATTATGGCGGAAAAATACGCAAAAAAAGACCGTTTCAAGCGATATTTACATTAAATTCTAATCGTTAAACTCACCAAGTAAAATAGAGGCTAGTCAAACAGCTCGCGGGAGTGGAATGGACCCATAATAATACCTTCCTTTCGGATCGGACCTTATCAGTTTTGGCGGCGATAACGCTGCTCCGCCGAGTTGGACGCCTGACGAAAGGTCCAAATATTTGGCAACGAGTCAGTTCAGTTTGTGATCAACACGAGTTCGAAACGGAGACGTATTCAAGAGAGACGTATGTAAATATTGCTTGGACTAATTAATAAAATTAATAAATAATCCAGTGACTCGGTGATTTTTTCGGTGATATTAGACCCAGGTCATTTGCATAGCTCTGACCTGGCTCCGTTGACATTGGAATAACTCGGATGAAAAATATAAATATAAAAAAAAAGCAAAAGCGAATTTCTGCGAAACATATCTCTAGTTGGATCTACCAGATTTTTGTGGTAGGTTAGTAATACAGCGACCGGCTTTAAAAACGTATCAGTAGGCTCCCAAAGTTTCTCAATTATATTACCAATTTGATAGTGGCTATCTGGACATAGGTAAGATAAACCCGCAATTGGGCAATTTCATGGCGGAATTAAAAGATTATATTTAATTTAGTGGTTATTTTTCCAAGTAATGTGAGAACTGCTATGTAGTTTTGTTTATTAAATAATCAAGTTTTTATAAAAGTTGTTTTATAGTGCTACTTTTGTGTAAACATATCTTAATATTCTGTTTTTTGCCCAATAAAATGTATAATTTATGGTGCCTTAAATGTAAATAATAATTGCGTGCTTCGTATTCAAAGAATAACCATACAGTTTATATAAAAAAATTCCATAAGCCTAATAAAATGAATACATTATTCATAAATACAGTTGTTTACTAATAATTATTGTAAGTAACTAATTTAAATATTATTTTATGAATGGAATTTTTAAATACCCAAATCTCGTGACAAACTTATGACCAATTTCCCTATTTCAATTTTCCCACTGATAAAATCATGAGATAAAGAGCCCAGACAGCTGGCACTTCAACTTATTTTTTGGCAAAACAATTGCTCTATCAAAGGCATTTTCAAGGTCTAACCATAAATAGCCATTAGCATTAAGGAAATATATCTGTGACGCCTGATCTGTGATAATCACACAAAGAAAATCACGATAGACCCATAAACATCCGTGGAAATCTAATCACGCATACAGATTGAGGATTATTTGTATTTTATTTACCGAGTGGGAAATTCATTTCAATCGCATGATAAATCTTTCAACTGTCAAAAGGTAGCTAATTGAATTTATTTCTTAACAAGGAAATCTTAATATTTAATTTTTCTTATCTAAAATTATTCGCGCATAAATTAAGAGTTCGATGCGGGAAGGGAAAGTATGAACTCTCCATGATTTAGAGTAAGCTTTCCAGTTCCCAGGCGTAATTGAATATTTATAGATTTGCACTTGCAACGTTTTTTATGACTTTATTAAGTACGAAATTATTTCAATTTTAAGTTCGTTCGAATTGGTTACGCGATACCCGAATGCAATTAAAAACTGATTGGAAAATAAAGTCAAATGATGATTTTTTCATGAGATTTCCCCAATATTGATGCGCAAATTGGATTTTTAAAGCATTTTCCAGACACTCTGAACTATTTCTCACGCTGAGTAAATTATTTATTAATTTAATTCTATGGATTTTGTGACGTTTTATTGTATAATTTGTAATATTGCATTTATAAGATTGTTGACGCAAATGTATCACTTTCAAATTAATTCATAACAAATCAGGGAACACCTGATAGAAAACAACATCAATCGGTTGCTTATTATAAAGTCTAACATTTTTTTAGAATGGAATACAAATGTTTGTTTATTTTATATAATTTTTTTAAGACATGTATGCATTTTAATGAAGCCTTTTTATGGTTTAGACACTGTATTTTCAGACAGAAGAAAAAGAGCTGTCACGTTATAAAAAAAAAGAAAAGCTTACATACAACATATCGAAATATCGCTGAAGGAAAGCTCTCACTAGGTCTGACAATTTCAAAATATTTTCCAGCACAAGTATTAATAGAAAATATTTCTATAGTTTCACAACTGTTGGAAAATTCCAAAGAAACAAAGACATTTTTATGGGAAAATTTTGAAAATCTATTTAAAAGATATCGCTATCGGTGATAAGCGGCATTTCATGCCAAGCTCAAGCTCGGACTTATACTCGACGGCTCGGGCGACCCTCCAAGGGATGTGATAAACCAAAGCTGTGGGGCTTTTTCGGGGGCTCAGTTCTCGCTCATCTGTCCGATCCGAAGACCCAAATCCGAGGCAGATTTAGTTCGGTTCCCCGGGCTTCCAGTTCAGATTCTGCAGCCACCGGCGACTGACGACGAAGTGATCGTGATCAGAACGAAATATAGCGGCGGGCAAACACAAAACACAGTTCAGTCAGTTCGTCGGACCGCCGAGTTCAAACAACCGTGCAAATAAACTAGATTGTGCGCCCCTCCAAGAAGGTGTGAGTGTGTGTGTTAGGCTGTGTGTGTGTGACCGAGCTTAGCCAATTCCTACGAGTATAGGCATATATATAGTAGCGCCAGAAGTCGGCTACGCGCATTCGGGCATCAAACATCTACGGCCGACGTCTACGTCTAACGGTCTCGCAATCGAAGCCAATCGAACGAATCAGAAATCGAATATCGAAAATTAAAAGCCATTTGTAATCGAAGCGATTCGATAAAACCCAATCACTTCCGGTGTGTGTGTGCGTGTTTGTTTAAAAGTAAAAAAATAAAACCGAGCTTTTAGCTCGCGACTCACGCACCCAGCAGGAGAAACAAAAAACATAAATAATAATAATAAATAAAATACAAGAAAATAACAACAACAACAACGGCGGCAGCAAGCTCTGCTAATTTTAAACGGTAATCCCATGTTTTTGTTTTTGCATAAATTTATTACAGTCCATCGCTGTCGTCGCCTGTGTGTGCAAGCTTGGTGTGTGCGAGTGTTATGTGTGTGTGTTTGTTGTGTTTATCTCTCTGGCCTGCACGCATTTTCCGCTCACTCAAAATACAATTTTGTAATATATTTTTGTAAATCGATAACTGATAAGGCGATTATTCGATTCGGCGCCCCTATCTAATCGAAGCAATTGGGAAATGTGGCGCGATTGTTGGGAACATATAAGAGTGTTTAATTTGATTTCACTGGCAGTAAAAATATATATTAGTTATTATGGGAAATGTGACAGATTTTGGTTTAGGTAGAGGTTGTAATTAAATAGGGACAGGTGGTTGTGATTCTATATTTAGAGATATGTGGATATATATAGATTATTATGTTTTATTGAAGTCTAAGGTTCAGCTTGTTGATATTTTTTTCGTCCTGCTAATATATTAACTAAAAGAATCAAGAGCTGTTTTTAATGGTTTTTAATATTAAATATTTTAATTGAAACGAATATTACTCATACGCAATGTTGACTATGGCTTATTTCTCTTAAGTTTTTCTTGGCAAGTAAAACAAAATGTATTTTCCTTTTCCTTTCAATTAATAAACTAACTTTGTTCTAAATAAAAAAGGCTATACATTAAAATCAGTTTTAAAATCGCCCTAGATGTGAGAAAAAGTTACCCAAAAAACAAATAAAAAACCATTTTTTAATCTAAAGTGAATGAATGTCATTTTTAAAGGTTTTATGTGTATAAGAAAAACTTTTCTAAAATTAACGGAGCATTTTTCATATATTTAGAAAGACTATTTAGTTTTAAAGTTAAGAGACAATATTTTTTTTAGTTTAAGGGAAATTTTTTTACGACTTTAGAAGAAATTGAGATACGTTTATGATAAGTAACTATGCAAATTATTATGATAAGTAACTATGGGAATTATTGTGCGCACGTGTGAGATTTTTCGCACTACAATCGCCATGATTTTTATAGAAAATAGACCAGCAAGACAAGTGGAATTCGCGCTTAAATTAAGAATGGAACTAAGCGAAGCCAATCAAATAAAAAACTCCATTTCTTGAAAAGGTAGAAAAAAATTAACCGTAAAAATTTATATTTATGGTGACTTGCCTTGATTTTATGGTTCGTTGGCTTAAATTCATGGAAAATTTTTTCTTAATTCTGGAAAAAAGTTCTTAATAGTGTATTTTTTTTAAATATATAATAGTGTTTTTATGGGTCTGTCGCTAAATTTCATTTTAGGACTTTGTTTATCTCATCCACAAAAGTTAAGTTAAAACCGAACTATCTAGTTGCCGCAATTTACAGTAAACTCTAAGAACTCCCCATTCAGATCTTAAGTGTTACAATCAAAAAGTGCTAGAAGATCAATACAGCCAAAAGGTTTGCCCATATCCTCCCTTTATATATAAACTAGATCTCCCGATTATTCAACTTGACAATGACAGCGAACAAAAAAACGAGCACTTAAAGGCTGGTAATCACACAGGTAAATATTGAACAATAGGCGAGCTGTAAAGAGATGTACACTAGCCATTATCGCGCCTAGAAACGCTCTCAAATCAGTCAAAGGCAAATTAGCAATCACAAGCCGATCATAAACGATCATAAAGTGAGCCAGGGGGTAGGTGCTTTTATGTTTGGCCTTATCCAGCCAGCTATCTATCTTTGCTCAGAGATACAGATACAGATACAGAGACAGATACAGATGCGTTGGCAAATCTAATTAGCTGACGGCAGCCGCCCAGAAGTCGTAACTCTCGCGGGAGGGACTTTGTCGAGAACCTTGCGAAAAAATTGAGAACTGGGAGAGAGTCGCACAGTGGTCCAATTTGGCATTTGAATTGTCACCCGTTCTTTGTCAATTAGCCGACATAATTGGAGTACAATGTGGCAGCGAAATGGGGCATCCAGCATTTGCATTTTGCATCCAGCATCATTGGAACGCAGTCACTTGGCCCACTTGGGGAGTTTGAACTTGAATTCAGTAGGGATCCCTCTCTGACCGCCTCTCTGTTCTCCGCCTCTGATCTCAATTTAGATCGCTGCATCAACGAAATCCCCCAAAACGAGGAAGTCTTGCTGCGCCCAGCGGGCTGTCCATTTAGCCCGCAAATCCAGCACTCGGTTTTAAATGCGAATGCGCTTGACCCAAACAGCAATCTCAGGGGAACCGACAAAAAAAACAGAGTCCCCATCCCCGTACCTGCTCTTGGACCTTGCACAAGTTCTGTGTGTTTAATTATCGCGCATACGCCGCGTTGGCCGTCGCAGAGACAAGCAAGCCAGCGAAACGCGAAAATCACAAACATCCTGCACTAATTTCATGGGGGCGACGACTAATTAGACACCGCCAGTTTATAATTGAGAGACTTACGAGAAATTTATAAATAACATATGTATAGGAGCTGAATTGATTATTCCAGCATTTCAATTTAGAAAAAGAGTGCAAAGCCTCACACTTTGGAGATGGATCATTCAGAGATTTGTTCTTTGGGATTCAATTAAAATATTAGCTTAGAACTTTATAATTTCAATTGAATTTCTACGAGTAAATCCCTGACATTATACTATTTAATAATTGAAAGTAAAGTTTAGTTACTGAATATTATCTGTTTTAACGACCTATATTTCCTAATTCAAGATTTATTTATGAAATACAAATTACGCAGAACCTTAAAAACCAAACAAAGTTTCCTACAATTTCCCTTAATGTCTCATAAATTAATCACAACAATTAAATTAAATTAAAACCCCCACCAATTCACTTAAGAGCAAAGACTATTTTTAAGCTAAAACGAAACACTCATTCTGTCTGCTGACTATTATGACATTGCCTTATTCCCTGGCCTCCCTGCAATTCAAATCCAAATCCGTATCCGGAATCCCTTCCTTCTACTTCGACACGAGTGTGCCCCTGACCTGGCCCCTTAAGTGACAAGTTCAAGTGGCCGCAAGTTCAAGACACCGGCACTTTCGATGGGCACTGGCACTGTCGGCGGATCACTTTCGCTTTTTGTTTTCACTGGTTACGTTTAATCAAAGCTGCTCCTGGACTTGTGCCTCTTCAATTGGATCTATTAAGTCACTTGAGATAAGCCCGAAGGGGACTTAAGTGTCGAGTGTCGGGCCACTCAACGCACAATTGTCACGTTGACGTTGAGCTATCAGTAAAAGAGTCCCGTGTGTCTCTCTCTCGCTCAGGTGATCTCTCCATAAAAATGTGGGACATCTGGTTTAAGATTTTAGTTCTTTGTGTTTTTATAGCATCCAATTTGAAGACAATAAAGGATTCCCAGGCCTGCCATTGTTGAGATTGCTGTGAATGCTAAAATATTTGCTTAAGGGAATGCTTTAATGAGTCACATGCGAGAAAAGTTCCCCAAATTTTCGGCAACTTGTCTTATGAAATCTTGAAAATGTTTATGTCTCAATTAAGTGGTATTAAGAGAATATAACTGGTATAAAAATTGTGTTATAACTGGCATGGGTATTATATAGTTTAAGCCAAATCAGTTGACACTTGACGAGTTCTTTTGCTTTTTATGGGACTTGGTCAGTTAGTTATCTTTTCTCCATTCATCATTTCGTTTTTTTAATAATGAATAACTTAATAACTATAAACATCCAGTAAACAAGAGAGTTTTATTTTATTTTTTTGTGGAATAAAAATGTTTATAAAGCCTTAAATTTCCTTGAAAATAAAAAGGGAAGGGATGTATCATAATATATAAATGGTGCTTGATATGTTATCAAAAACATTTTTAAGTTTGAAGTTTTGCGCTTTGAAATATTGAATAATACTGATATTATCAAAAACAATATCAGAACATTTTCTCTTAATTTATCTTTACTTTTAAAACTACTTTTTTTTTATCTTTATATTGATTTCCATCCATGATAAGTTCATGTCATTATTTTCTGTCTTCAGTAATAACGATTTTCAAACCATTTTTGTTGAATTTTTACATTAAAATCACAAAATATTCTTCAATGGAATGAGGTTTAAACAATTTTTTAATAATATTTTTAATCGAATTAATATTTTCTTATCAATTCTTTAACAAAAAAGTCAATTAGTCGCTTGATAATCAAGTAACTCACTCGACGACTCTTTAATCTTACAAACCCATAGAATGTAATTTTGAATAATATAAAGCAAGACCCTAGTTGTATAAAACAAAGAGATTAAATTAATCAGCTACCGCTTACTGATGACAGACAAGTTATCACTTAATTCTTTATACTAAACCTGCCTTAATATTACTACTAAAATCGCAAGTACAGTTTCCAAGGTCCAGATCTCACTGGAAACAGTCAGTCTGTTACTATGATGGCGATAAGCCACTACCTCAGGCAGCTGCCACAAACTATAAACTACAAAGAACAAAAGCTTAAAAATAAACTATAAAACACTTATTAGGACTCATTTTTTTGTTGACTTGTGGCAGAGCAAAGATTGATAACCGGAATTGAAGTCAGTGCAAAAAAGTGATAAGGAGACGGGCTTAGCAGCTTAAGCTCCTAATGGTTCTTTGCACTTATATATACCATACCTCTGCTTATCCCCTTCCAGACGGCAAATGGCGTGGACGCGGACGTGGATGTGGTTGTACTTGTGACAGTGGATGCGGATTATGCAACTGAGGCCAGGCGGAGGAGCGGAGAAGACCCCAGATAGACGGTTTAATTATCAGCGCCAGATTATTATCACCGCAGCGGCGATGCAGCGGTGACGGTTCCGGAGAGGACCCGTGTATGTGCTCTCTCTCCGGTTACGGAATGCACCCAGCTACCTGACCACAGCCGCCGCCAGTTCTAAAGCCGCCACCGAGTGAGCAGGAGCAACCAGGTTGTCCCAGCCTAAAAATATCCGGAGTGCCAATTGCCAGTAATTAGGCGAAATTAAGAGGGGAACCCATTGACGGATCCCGACCCTAGATCAAACCCAAACCCAGACATACAGAAAGACATGTTGGCCACGGACAAGGGCACGCCGATGGGGCCCACGCCAATCATAGTGAGCAGCCGGCAGGGGCAGAAATCTCATTGCCATGGCCAGGCCACGGATCAGCAGCTCTTGCAGCATCATCACCTGCATCTTGCCGGACATCCGGCACATCCTGGAACGCATCCCACCAGCACACACCTGCCCCAGCACACACGCTCACCTGCCTGCAACAAGCGCCTGGAGGCGGAGACGCCGCGAAGGGATCTCCACGAACTCCTGCTCGAGATCCTGGACATGATGCTCTCCTGTCTGGTGGTGGCACCCTGCGTGATCGCCTACTGGCGCGGCACCTGGGAGCTGATGGGCGTGTATCTCTTTCCCAACAGCCTGCCTTTGTCCGCGATGGCCAGCTTCCTGATTGGCGGACTGGGGCACTTTGTGTTCACCATCACGCAGAACTTTTTCAAGGAGCACATCCATCCGGATAGGCGGCGCCTCACCTACTATACAGTGTCGCGGATATATACGGCCATCTTTGGCATTGTTTGTGTGAATATGTGGCGCGGTGCCTGGCTGCTCTGCGACTGGCTGACCAGTGTAGATTCCCTCATCATAGTCTGTGTGGTCACAGCGATCGCTCTCATCTTCCTAGTGGCCACTAGGACTCTGAGGAACCTGGGTGCAGCTCCTTATACTGTGACCATGGACCACAAGAGCGATTACTTTGAGGTGGATACCATGTTCAAGATACCCGTGAGTTGCAGTTTGGAATTTTCTTGAATTAAATTCTAATAATTCCCCTTCCTCTCCAGGGTTTTCATCAACCTGGCCTGTATGTGTTGGACACTCTCTTCTCGGTCTTTGTCATTGGCAGCTTGGTGGTCATCGCCTGGCGCGGTGTCTGGGGCATCTTTGACTTGCTCTTGTTTCCCCGTGACAAGGCCAAGTCCGCTTGGGGTTCGCTGGTAAGTTCTGGTTTATTATCTCCTGAAAAAGTATCTTAAGCTGAAAAGTATTTACAGATGATTGGCTATCTCACGGTGGCTGTCACCTTCCTGATTCATCCCTTGATGCGGTACGTGTGCCGTCGGATAAGCGGCATCTTCAAGCTGATAATTTGCGACATTTATTATCTGATGACATTCTTTGGGGCGGTGAATGCCTGGCGCGGCATCTGGAATCTGCTGGATGTGTATCTGTATCCAGGTGAGAATTAAAGAGGTTTTTAAAGGGTTATCATAAATCTATTTGAAATCACTTCAAAATCTAAAGTAGGAGAAAGTATTTTAAATCTAAACGAACTTTTAATACCATATTTTAGTACAAAATATTTTTCAAATTCTAAAATTTCAATGAATTTCCCTTCTATTTTTAACAGAAAACAAGCTCTTGAGCTTCTGGCTGACACACCTCATTCCATTTCTGCTGCTGGCCGCCATCAAGTGCTCCAACTCCATCCTGGTGCGCGGAGTATTCATCGATGGCGAAGGTGTAGGAGCCGAGAGCGTCGATATACCCATCAATTATGTGCGCCTGCACTTCCTCCGCGAACGCCGGAAGAAGACTGCCCATTCCGCGGAGTCCTCCAAGTCTCCGCCGCCGCCTCACTATTATCTGAAACCAGAGCACGCCTCGCTGGGCCGGCTTGCGGAAAAGGACAAGGAGGCGCAAAGCAGCCTAATCGAAAGGCCACATTCCGCCGTGCAGATTGTTTAGAGATCATCTGTGGCACCCTTTAAATCGTTTCTATGTCTAGATGTTAACCTAGTTATAATCGCCTAAGCCTAATCTTACCGAGCTTACTTAAGAGTCCGATGTTTAGTTATTATCCCTGTAGTCTCCCGGTGTAGTAGTTCCATAATATCTAGACCTGTACAGAACGATCCTAGGCCTTAAGAATAATATTTGCATTTTCCGCAACAGGTTTACGTATCAAATTTTAACCTGGTGACGAAGGCACATTCACCCCACACACTCACAGCTAGTTAAGTTAATAAACAATACGAGTATAAACATTGTACATTGATATTTTCATATATCGCAAGAATATATATATAAATAAAAGATTGTAAATACTATAAAATCTTATTTTAACTTGGGGTTTTTTAAGAAGGCTGGGAAGTGATTATATTTATTTTATATTTATATTTATCTTCTGGTTTTCCGCTTTGTCTATTTTGATCTATCTTATCTGAGTAGCTGGGGATAAATACCTAGTCAGGGACAATACTCGTAAATAGTAGACATTTTTTGCATTGAAAAAATAAATTTCCCTTTCATCGAATTGAAAATATACAAATCAGATAATAATATACTTAGTGTCGTCTCGCCTTATAAAAGTCTCATGGCCCAACGAATACGCCTGCTGTGAACTTGTCATTCCTGGCATCGCACAAAAAGGTGATTTTTATATAGCGAAATCGAAATCAAGGGGGCAGAAACAAAGACTCTGCATTGTTCTGGGTCAGTCATTTTCTAGAAGGCAAAGAAAATGCCAAATTTGTGGCTAAATTGAGCAATATATTGAGCAAAATATATAGTACAAAGATAAAAGCCACCTGTAGGACATGTCTGGCATGAGACGACAGCGCACTTGGGAAAGAAATAAATAATAGTAGAGAAAGCTATCTTTAAAAGGGTATATTTCATTTACATTTGATTAATTTATTTGTAATTTATTTATATTTATTTGTTTATTATATTTTTCTTAAATGGCGAGCTAAGTTTTTGCATTTTATTTATAATATATTATATAATAATATAAAAAACCTTTAACCTCTTGGTTAGTTGGATCATAACAATTTTTTTTTAATTTTAAAACCCAAACACCGACGAGAGAAAATAGGGTTATATTGATCCCGAATTTTATTTCTTTAAATCAAAATTCTAATTTTTATACCGTACCAAAATAAATAAAGAAGACAAAAAAATGGTTATGAATAAGATAGAAGGGTTAAAGTTAAGTGCAAAATTTAAAATTTTTTTTATAGAAATTTATGTTATTTTCGATATATTTTAGATCGTTTGGACTTATTCTTTAGATCCTAATTTCCTTTAATAAACCCCATATAGTGCATCTGCAAATAGGCTACTTAAAATCTCAAAAAGATTCGTATCTCATTCCTTCCTTTCTTTCTTTATTTTTATTTTAAAAAATAACAACAAAACCACGAGAATCAGTAGCAACAACTAAAAGCAAGAGACAGAATGCATCGGACGGCTAAAATAAATACGCAAATACAAATCGAAAACGCAAAATAGAAAGCAATTGATATGCTAGCGGAGCGCCAATTTGTAGGAACTTGGCATTTTAGTTTGAATTTTGCGACGGTTTGCTGAATATCCAAATCGCGAGCGCCACAAATTTTCCGCTTGAAAAAATTGTTTAAAATAAAATAAGGATTCCAGTGTGTGCAAATAATATTAAACCTGCTCTACGCAAGCTTAAATCAAAGTAAAAGTGTTAAAAAACTTAACTAAAAAACGATAAAAGTCTCAGTAAAATTTACATAACCAAAAGTGAGCATTTGGTAATCGAAATGGGCATTCCTGACATCCGGCTGCTGGTGACGCTGGAGTTCGAGGTTTACGGCCATGTGCAAGGTGCTAACAGTTTGAGGATCAAGGATCTTGGGGTTGAAAACCAAGGCAACAAGTGCAGAAAGGCTAAAAATAAAATCCACAGTAGCTAGCTGGTTACTTTGGGTCCCCCACTTGTCCTTGACTCGGTTTCACGCCCCATTCCACTTTCGCTAGACTAAATAATATAATATGAGCATATATTATTCTCTGATGATCCGCCAGGCCTGAATCTCACGAAAGACACCCGGGATCGCTGCACCAAGGCGGGCATTACGGGCTGGGTAAAGAACAGCAAGCAGGGCACCATTGTCGGCAAAATGCAGGGTCCCAAGGAGGAGGTGGACAAAATGTGGGTACTGCAGTGAACTGAGAGCTATTACTTTAATATATTCCTCTCGCAGGATCACCTGGCTGTCCAGCGAAGGCTCGCCCGGCTGCCAAATCGAGCGCTGCGAACTCCGGAACCAAGGCAACCTCAGCCGACTGGACTACAAGGACTTTGCCATTAGGTTTTAGATGTGTTTACCGACACCAAACAGTCATCTATATAATGTAATTGATGATTTGTGTGGCGCAGTTTTGTGTTTGTTATGTGCATTATTTCTATAAGTTTGTAAATATCGAGTAAAAAATAAAGAAATTAAAACAAATTTGAATTTTTTGTAAAAATAAATATAAGACCTAGATATAACACATCAGAAAGGCCTTAAAATTAAATATGAAATTATAAGATGATCAAAAGATAGACTTATATTGAAATTAATGATTTGTAAAACAATTGTATTCAAAGTTGAAATATTACAAAATTTAAAGTAATAATTATTTAGAATTTGACTTATTTCTTAAAGAAGCTGAAAGGATTTTTAAAAATTCTATTTTTAAAGTTTATATAAAAGTAAAGTTTATATTAAAAATAAAATAATATAATGTGAAATACCGAACTTTTGTATTTAAAAATATTAAACATTTCAAAAAGCAAAAGAATAATCATACATTTTGTTTTATACCATTTTCTGTCATCAAAAATGTATCTATGTTATTTTTCTTAAGGAAACAGAAAGGTATTTTTGAAATTCCGTCTTAAAAATTCAAAAATAAATAATATAATTCATTTTATACAACTCTCTGTGATCAAAAATTAAACTTACGCTCATTTTGAATTGATTATTCTCCTTAGTCTTATGTATTAATTTATGAAACCTTTTAATTGAACGTTCAGAGAAATTCTTGTTAATCCAAAGCAAACAGAAAACAGAATCCTCACCAGCTTTGACCTGCTTAAAACCGGCACCGTGGATTCCCCTGCTATTGGTAGGCTTTAAGGCCAACATTAAAACAGCTTAGTGCACATACGTAGACTGAAATCTATTTAGTTTTCAATACAGAAGCGTAACACTTGCTCTAGCAACATCTTTTGACTTAGACTACATGGTGCTTGGGGTTCCTAACAGGACTGGAAACGACCGGCGGCCTTCATGCGCTCGAAGGACTTGTTAGCATCGTACTTCCTGCAAGGCAAACCATTAATAAAAGATCTTTACAGCATTAAAAACAATAATTACGAGTAGAATTCGGCATAGGCGGCCTTCTTGGGGTCGTTGACGAACAGCTTGAAGGCGACGGTCACGATGGCGGTCAGGCCAAGGGAGATCGCCAGGTTGCGCTTGATGGAGGCGTTGTGCAGGCCGCGGAGCACGGGTCCGGCGCTGCTGGAGGTTGCTGGAGGATTGGCCATGTTGCTGCTGTGGGAAAAAATCGAAGGAATTAAATGGGAATTGAAGCAGTTACGTAAGGTACTTGAAGGGGGTTGGCTTAGCACAGGGGTAAAGGGTAAAACAACCGCCCGTAGTAATCAGCTGCCTCTAGGGGCTTTTGTAAAATGCAATAAGTACTTGTGTCTCTCCGAAATAGTTTGCAAATTGTTTAAAAGGGTAAAGTTATGTACTCACATTTGCAGAAAATATTCAGTGTCTCAGAGATGAGTGTTGCCAGGTGCAAGTTTTTCTTTCCTCCTAAAAAATCGTAAAGCCTGCGGATACTTTTATCGATATTTTTGGCTAGCGCTACCATTTTCCCAGCAGCTGGTCACACTGAATTCTTGTCGCTGGCGCTGCCATATCGCTCTCTTCACTTTTTAACTCATATACTCCCTGGTTTTAACGAGAAATATTACCAAGCATGATAAATAAAACGAAAAGCTCAGAAAATCGCAAATGACTGACTCATGAATCTCTTTAGAACGCTTATGAACTAGCGCTGCCAGAAGTCACGATGAAAGCCAGTGCTGCTCAACACCCTTCATTGTGCAGCCCTGGAAACACAGAATTCGGGCAAATTTAGTGTATTACCGCACGCGACCGACTGGCAGCACCGGCTGGAAAATAAAAATGGCTACCACTGAATGCAAATGGCGGTTGTTATTGTAATTGTTCGTGGAATTTCGAAGTTTTTTGTACAAAATAAACAGCAAAAACACATCGCCCCAGCGACAGCAATAGGCTGAAAATCAACCGCGAACCTTTCGCCGCATCCGAGTGCGTCCACCGAGTGTTTCAGCGCACGCGATCCGTGTGAAATTATGCCCCGAATTGGCTGCCCAAATGCGAGAAAATTTTTCGAGCGCCTGTGAAAAGCAATATTATTAGGCTGCCGTGCGTGAAATGGAGAACAGTGAGGGCGCAATAAGTTCGAGAGCCCTATTAATTAGCCCCTGAACATAGTACAGCCAGCGGGGAAGCGCGATTTGTGGCAACAAGAGCGCCTGAAAAGTGACGCAGGAAAATCCGTATCCGAATAAGCAAAGCAGCAGCGGAGCCCTGCCCGCGCCCCGCACGTTGTCACTGTGTGTGTGTGGTGTGTGCCAGTGTGTGCAAGTGTGTTAGTGAGGCTACTACTAAAAAAAAAAAGTAAAAAAGGAAAAAGAAAAAAGTGGCAGCGGTGGAAAATGCCCAAAAACAAAGTCGCAGAGGTTAAAAACTAGCGAGTGAGCCCAGCTGCACATACATATACATGTACGGTGGATCCCAAATCGGCGGATCGGATCGAAAACAATTCCATTCCCGAAAAATACAAAAAAATCTCGTGTGTAATGCAAACATGCAATTGTTTAAACGCAAAGGACGCCACCTGAATCATCTGCCACCGATTTCCCCGAGCGGCGGGGACATAAAAGCTAAATGCGAGAATTGAGCAGCGTTCTACCAATTAAATCTACGACGCGTGCGATTGTCGTGTGATGATATGCCACTTAAACAGGTGAGTTAGTTGTTAAGTCGCGCTTTTCTCGGAGGCCCTTTTCTTGCCCTTTCTCGACGTTTTTCTGCCGAACAGCTGATCTGCGATTATTGCACTTCACATCCCATCCACTGAGCGTGGGAGTGGGGTGGGGGGCTTGGAGTGTGCTGAGTGTGGTTGCGGCGGGGGGAGGAAGGGTCGCGGTCGCCCATTGAACACTTGCGTCACCCACGCAATCTCTCTCCCACCAAAAACCACAACACGAACAACAAAAACAGCATCAGTTACCCATTTCAAATATGCATGCATTCATCATGTGTGTGTTCCTCTTTTTGTTCCATTTTTGTGATTTTATTAATCGGCCCGCCCCTTTGTTACCCCCCGCCTTAATACTGGGCAAGTATTTTGGTTACCTTTTCCCTCTGCCACACTCACACAAACACACAGACACTCTCTCGCCACACTGTCACACACACACACTCTCGCACACCCTTCCAAGAGGCCAAGAAGAAAAATGGCGACGACGTCGGGGTATCGATAACAAAATAAAAGACGTAGGAAAACGCACGGACGCATGTGAAAATGCAACCTGTGGGCACCCCCAACCCCCCCGCACCCTATCCACTTGCCGCGCGTGGAAATGCAGTCAGCTGAAAAGCGCTATGGTTACTTAATTTTCGGCTGCTTCAAGCTTAACGCATAGATTATTGCCTGTTGTTGAACAAATTGTTGTTGGAATTTCCAATGAGTCTCCTATAGCCATCTCCCTCACGCACGCAACACAGAGCCCAGAGGCAGCCGCCCAAAACAAGGAAATTGGATTAAAAGCAAGGCAAAACCAATAAACCGGGCAAAGCCTAAATCCTCTTGCTTACATTGGGAGTGTTTTTAATAATATTAAATAAGTTGTTTGGCTGCAGCAATGTGCTTTCCATTACACGACTCGGTGCGTTTGTGTGTGTGTGTACGCCAGGGCTGCAGCAGCTGTGGCTAGTTGCGATATATCGATAAAATGTGTGTCATCTCTAGCCAATTTCACTGGCCCGTCTTTTCTTCCTCTTCCTGCGGGCTCCTTAAATGTTAATTAAATGCCGTAAAATTGCGAAATGACCAACGATTTCGGCCCATTGCAGCAGCTTGAACCGTCACTGGTGCGGATATTGGTGTCGCTCCCCCGGGATGCAGCGCAACGGCTGCGCCAACTGGCCGCCGAGGGCAATCCCGAGCTGCGCGCCCTCAACATTCAGTCCGTGCAGTTCGAGGGCGATTCTGTGATAACTTTGAAAGTTGGAGGACAAGATATTAAGATAACCAAGGGTGAGTTCTCAAAGATATTCTCCTTAGTTTCCCTATAACCGACTCCTTACTCTGCTCGCAGATAATGTAAACGAGACACTTGAGGCGGCTGGCTCGTCTTCCGGCAACAAGAGTAGTCTGGTGGCACTGGCCCCGGGTTTCGATGGTCCCAGCACCAGCAAGGCGGCCTCCGCCTACATGCAACAACAGCAGCAGCAGCGGATTGTGCAACTGCCGCAGAATGTTTCCAACGATGCAATCTCACTCCAGCAAAGGAGAGCGGCTCTGCAGAAGATGCCTCCGCAACAACAGCAGCAGCTCCAGCTTCAGCAGCAGCAGCAGCCGGTTCCGGGACCTCAGCAAACGCCGCCGGTGTTCAAGTCCCCCAATACGGTGTGCCCCATGGAGGGCAAGGTGCCGCTGCTGCTGCCCTCGCCCTCTGGAACGGCGGGAGTGCCGCGGGACTTTCCCTTCGAGAGCATGCGGCAGGCGCGAGTGCTGCAAGGTCGGGAGGCGGGCGGCCTGGGTCCGCCACCGCCACCCAACGTGACGCTTAAGGTGCTGAAGAACCCACCGCAGACGTCACAGAATGGCGAACTTACACCCACGACGCCAACGACAACGACGGTGGCGACGACGCCGCCCGGCAGCAAATCTCAGTTCATCCAGCCACCACCGCCGCCATATCCGGGATTGGGAGTTGCCACGGTGGCCGCTGCTAATACCGCAGTTGCCAGCGGTAGTTCATCTATTGCCATAGCGGGCGCAAGTACCAAGCCTGCGATTGTTCCCGTCTCTAGCCCGCTGCCCCATCATCCCCAACCGCATCAGCATCAACTTGCGCATACGCAGCAACCCCATCCGCATCAGCCGCATCCGCTGCCCACGGCCACGTCTACGGGCAGCAATAACATTGCCATATCGTCGCCGCTGCTGGTTAATCTTCTGCAGAACGACGGCAATGCCATGTCGAATCCGAACCAGCTCAAGTCTCCGCAGCAGCAGCAGCAGCAGTCGCCGCTGATCGGCATGAGTCCGAGTGGAGCGCAGATGATGAACTCTCCGATGCGCTCTTCTGGTCCGGCGACCCCAAGCGATTTCCTCATGGGCGATGTGCTGAGTCCGGTGGTGCCTTCCTCCCCAACAACGCCTCAAGGGGCGTCGGCTGCTCCTTGCCCGCCGCCCGTGGTGATGCGGAGTATGCAGCAGCAGCAGCAACAACAGCAGGCTATGCTCAGTCCCAGCGGCAATGGCAATCATTTGTATACTCAGCAGCAGCAGCAGCAGCAGCAGGCACCTCCCCCGCACCGCTTTCAACAGCAGCAGCCGCAGCAGCAAATGTCTCCGCAGGCAGTGGCCCTGCGTCAGCAACAACTACAGCGGCAGCAGCAGCTGCGATTTATGCAGCCGCAGCAGCAGCAGCAGCAGTTTCAGCCTGCGCCTGGTAAGTGTCTCAGTTTACTTTCTTTCTCCCCAAGGAATTTGTATTAATTGTCTTACTTTATCCCAGCAGATTGCTTCAACAACATGGGCATGAGTCCCTTGCAACAACAGCAGCAACAGCTGAGACAGCAGCAGCAACTTCGACCTGGCGGACTGCCTTTGGCCCCACCGCCACCTCATCCGCAACAGCAGCAGCAGCAGCGCCTGATGAGCCTGCAAATGCCGCAGGCTTCACCGCAGAAGCAGCAACAGTTCATGAGTGGAGCATCGCCCCTGGGACCTGCACTCTCACCCGCCTCCAGTCACCATTCGATGCACAGTCCGCTAATGGCACAGCAGCAGCAGCAGCAACCGCAAATGATGTCGCCTGCCCCTGCGCCTGGATCCGCCGCGTCCAGCGAGCTTACCGCTCACCATGTACCTGCAGCGCCACCGCCAGACTACAACCAGGCGGCAGCCAACTCGCGCTGGCCCCTTGCCGGTATCAATAAGCCCATGGACTCGGCCACCAAGAGCAGTTTCCAGGAGTTTACGCGCTACCAGATGCAGTACAATCTCCAGCAGCAGCAGCAGCAAGTCAACCTGCCTGGTCAACAACAGCAGCAGCAGCAGCAGCTGCAGCAGCAACAGCCACAGGCGCAACAACAATTGCCGCCTCCAACGCTGCCGACGCAGCAACTGCAGGGACAGCAACAGCAACAGGCTACGAGTCAGGCCCAGGGTCAGGTGGACTCCCTGATATCGCTGTCCGTACTGGATGCCCTGACCACCAACGACCTGGATGCCCTGCTGCCTACTCTCAACTGTGATCTGGATTCGACGCTCAGTCTTGAAGATAAAAACGAGCTGGAATCGCTGCTGCAGGATGCCAAGGATCTGGACCTGGATCTGATCGAGGACAATCTTTCGGCGGTGGGGATGGATGTGGGGGAAGCTCTGAGCACGCTGCAAGAGGCGCCGCCCATGGAACAGCAGCAGCAACAGCAACAAATGCTGCAAATGCCTTTCCAACAGCAGCAGCAACCACAATTGCAGCAACAAATGATAATGCAACAGCAGCAGCAGCAGAGACAGCAATTGCAAATTCCTGCCCAGTTGCAGCAGCGCCAGAATCAGCAGCAAATGCAGCGACAGCTGCAACTACAACAGCAGCAGCAGCAGCAACAACAGCTACAAATAGTGCAACGCCAACAGCAGCAGCAGCAGTTGCAACACCAGCAAAGGCCGCCCCAAAAGCAATTTATCATAAATCCCCACACCGGCGACATGGAGCCCATGGCCAGCGATGACAGCGACACCGAGGCGGAGCAAGAAACCTCGCAGATGCCATTCCGCACCAGCGGTGGTCTGGGCAACTTCAACTTCAATCCGGCCAATGACATGCTCCTGCCCAACAATCTCTTCTCCGAGGAGGACTCGAATTCGGCCCAGCAGCTTCCCATGGCCATCAACAGTGACCAGGAGAGATCCCGCGACTCGTTGGCCTCCAACAAATCAGCAGCCTCAGGCAGGGCCAGGAAGACACCCGTGTCGAAGGCGAACCACAGCAACTTGCTTGCTGGAGAGAATTCACCACGTTCCAGCAACAGTTCTCCGCTGATTGGCTTGAACTCACCGCAATCAGTGAGTGGTGGCAATACAGTGATTGCTGGAGGAGCGCCCAATAAGAAGGCCAAGCCGAATCTGCTAAGAGAGAAGCTACAACAGGGTGTCAAGGAGCGTAAGGCCAAGGATCCTGCCACGCCGAAGCCGAAAAGAGAGCGGGCGAAAAGCAATGCCAAGACAAAGGCGGCGGAGGAGAAGATTAAGCTGCGGCTGAAGTTGGACAAGGTGGAGACGGGGGCAGCAGCAGCAGCTGGAGCAGGCTACGAGGGACAGATTATAGTGAATCAGCAGCAGCAGCAGTTGCCCCTGGTGGCCAACAATCACATGCAACAGTTGCCACTGCAAACGCAGCTGCTCACGTTGCAGACACAGCAGCAGCAGCAGCAAATGACACAGCAAACTCAGATGCAGCAGCAGCAGCAGCAACAACAACTGCAGCAGCCAGGAAGTCAGATACAGCAACAACAGCAGCCGCTCCAGCAGCCACAGCAGCATCATCCTGTCTACGCCAACTTCCAACAACAGCAGCAGCAGCAATCGCAGCCTGTCCCAGGTCTCAACGAGCCGCGTGTCCCTCCCCTGCAGATCCGTTTGCGTGGCAAGAACCATGTGGTGGTGAAGAACACCCGCAAGGATCGCAAGAAGGGCGGACAGAACCAGGAGGCAACCATCGGTGATGAACGTCAGCTGAAGCGTAGCTTTAGCGAGCAGCCGCCGCAGCAGTTACTCCTAGATGGCGGCGACAAGCAGGCCAAGCTGACGCCGCCGCCTCATGTCAATGGATTGCCCATACTGATACAGAAGACGACGGCTACACCAGCGATGCCCCTGCAGGCTGGAGGAGCCACCACCACCACCAAGACCACCACAATTGTGGCGGGCAAAAACGGTCTGACAATCAGTGCTATTGTGGAGGCGGCGCACAAGGCGCAGGCTCAGGCTCAAGCCCAGGCCCAGCAATCTCTCAGCGATCCTCAGCTCATTGTGGGCTCTACCAATACGGGAACCACGCCGACGACGACCACTACCCTGCAGCAGCAGCAGCTAAGCAAGATAGCCACCTCATTGCCCAGCAGCATCACCCTGAGTGCCATCAACAGCAACAACAATAACAATAATGCCAACAGCGGCAACAACAACAATCGGCTAATGACAATGAAGAATCCAATCAAGACTGCGGCCACCATAACACCCATTGTGGGTGGCAAGCCGATGACAAAAAACCATAAGCCGCCGCCATACATCACAGCCGTGCAGCAGCTGCAGCTGCAGAAGCAACAGCAGCAACAACAACAGCAGCAGCAGCAGCAACAACAGCAGCAGCAACAGCAGCGACAACTGGCGGCGGCCGTAACCATGTTGCCCAGTGCGACGACCCTGAAGCGTGTGGAGATCACCAAGGTCACGACGCCGCAGGTCACAGGCGAGCAGGCTCAGGCAGCAGTGGCAACGGCAACACTAGCTCCAACGACGACCAGCACCACGCCGACGACTCAGCTGATCTGTGATAGAAAGTTGCCAGTGGTTATGCCGAACATGACCGCGGTCAACAGTGCTGCAGTGGTGGTGGTGGCCACCTCCGCCTCGGCGCCCGTCTCTGCCGCTGCTGCTGCTGCTTCACTCTCAACCTCCTCCACATCAGCGTCGATTATAACCACCTCTACCTCCTCGCCAGCAGCGCTACCCAACACCCTGAGGAACTCGCCAGCCAGCAATGGCAGCGGAACACCCGGTCATGGCAACAATGGTGGCGGCGAGGATAGCGGCATTGAGTCAATGGATGCTTTGTCCGAGAAGAGTCCCCATCAGCTCTCCTCCAGCAGTCCCATTCAGGTGAGCAAGGCGGGAACCTTAGTGCAGCAGCAGCAGCAGCAACCGTCACAGACAAGCACAAGTACGAGTACGACAGCCATGACGGTGACAACATCGTCAGTGATGGCGCCCAGCTCGACGACGGTATCAGTAGCCTCAGCAGCAGTTGGAGCTCCTGGAGGAGTGGTTTCCCTGCAGCAGCAACAAAAGCAGCAAGCAGACGATGAGATTGAAAAGGCACTGGCCAAGATGGAGGGTGATTTTCCCGATGATCTCGAGGACATAGTGTCGTCGATGATAAAGGAGACCAGTGAATGTGCCAGTGCCTCCAGTGGGACGGCATTCCTCAACAGCCTGGAGAACTCGCTGCCAGCAGCGACGACACTGGCCACTGTAACCACGTCGTCGGTGGCAGCCACACCTATCACAAAGACAAGTAGCTTGGGCGGCGTCAAGTTGAATGGCGAACACCATATACTCGAACACGATGATCTCATCAAGAAGCTCACAGAGAGCAAGCAGCCAGGGGTCAAGGCCACTGAAGTGAAGGTGAAGCTGGAGGAGATGCCTCCACTACTGACCATCAAAAAGGAACCGGCGAATAAGCAGGCGCTCAAGGTGGAACCCAAAGTGGAGGAGCCAAAAGCAGGCGATATGAAGCAGCAGGAGGAGAAGGTGAACGAAGCCAATAATGCCTCTTCACTGCAACCCATTTCCATAGAGATACCTGCCCAGGTGGATGGGGAAACGCCGAGGATTCGAACTCGAGCCAGTAGTCGTTTGGAGAGTCCCTTGGATGCGCCCAAAGCTAGTCCTGAACCCACCGCAGCCACTGCTACAGCGGGAGCAGCCAGCACACCCAGCACGGTCAAGAGTTTATCTCGCGCCTCCTCCTCCACCGCCAGTCCAAGGGTTCTAACGCCTACACCTAATCATAACAACAACAATAACAATAACAAGCGGCGCAGGCAGGAGTCCGAGTGCGGCAGCAGCAACGATGCCTCTGACTTGGGCGGCGATGGCAACATGAAACGACCTCGAGTGAGCAGTGGCAGTGGCAGCATCAGCGTGTCTGCAAACAATGTGGAAGAAGCTGACACCTCTGTTGCCAGCGGTTTGCCCAAGAAAATGGAGATAGAGTCATCGGATTCGGATGAGCCGCTGATCGAGGTGGCCGGCAAAGTTCGCAACTCCAAGCAGGCCCAGGTGGAGGCAGGCGATGCAGCAGCAGCAGCGGCAGTCGAGAAGCACGTGACGCGACGCAATGCCCAGCAGCAGCAGCAGCAACATCAGCAGCAGCACAGTAAGTTGGACTTTGACCTAAAGGGTTGGGAGTCTAGCCAAAGTCTAGACTCTGGAAGAATGTTTATCATAATAGCCGGGTGCTTTGCCTATTGTTCGGTGAGGGTTGAATGGTAGAGCTGGAAATAAATCGGTTTTCAGCAAATCAATTTTTGTTTTGCTAAAAAATTCTACAATTAATTCAAATAAAATCAAAAACGAAAATTATTTGATTCAGTGAATTACAATTTTATAATTCTTTACATTTTATCTATCGATATTTGTATTTAAATACGAGCTTTTTTAGGTGTTTCTTTTCTTTTATATGACATTGGAAATACTACTTTTATAACATTGAATAGCATTAATTTTTTCCAATTTCCAATATTTCAAAATTACGAAAACTCTGAACATTACAAATAGCAGAAATTATTATTAAATAAAAAATATTATAAAACACAAATTATTTATTAAAAAATATTCAACTTTGAACTTAACTTTCCACGAGTTTAGATTAAATCGATTCTGAATTTTTATTTAGATTTATCGCATAATTTAAAAAAAATAATCGATTTATCGATTATAGAATTGATCTTATTTCCAGCTATGTCCCAAGTGGACTCAATTGGTGTTGTGGTTTCTAAGCTAACTGGTGAAGAAATTTTTTAAATTTTTATTGAAAAATCTCTAATCTTAAAAAAAAAATTTACTATATGAACTCTCTTTAAATTATCATATTTTTAAAAACTAAAATAATCCAAATATGAATACTAATATTTAATCTTGCACTCTTTCTACCTCTAGAAACTCCCAATAACTTGGCTTTAAATGCCAATGCTCCGCCACCGGGAACACCCAGAACAGGCAAAGCTCAAGCTCCTAGTGGAACTTCGACTGCCGCCAGCAGCAATCACAACGCCAACGGCAGTCCCAGTGTGCCCATTTCCGTGGCCCCCACAACAACGCCTGGCGGAGCTGTGGTGGTCACCAGCCAAAATAACAACAGCATTGGCGGAGGCAGCACCAGCGTGGTGCATGCCACCCGAGGAGCCACAGCTGCAGCGGCCAGCAGCACCACCACGAATCCAGCGACCAACAACAATGTAACTTCTGCCACCTCGCCAACGGACGAGAAGATTGGCACGCGGCGTAGTGTCCGTGCCAGTGCAGCGGCCAACAAGATCATTTACAGTCGCAGCAATGCAGCAGCAGCTGCTGCAGCAGCCGCCGCGGCAGCCGAGCCAAAAGGCACACCAGGCAAGGCAGGAGCGAATGCCAATGCTGGGAGTATAGAGAGCGTGGCCGAGGCCAGGCGGAAGACGCGCAGTGCAGGTAAGATATAAAAATACTAATAATAAGAAATATATTTAATGATTCGATGCCTTTCGTAGTTATTGGCGAGTCCATGTTGACCGAGGGACGTCGGAGAAGAACGTCGCGTGACTACAAGTGACCAGAGTTTTGCGCCTTGGCTAAAGGCTTGAACCATCCGAGCGATGCGCATGAAGACGATCTGCTGCAGCTTTTCGAAGACTTTGAACAGCAACAGCAGCCGCATCAGCAGCAGCAACAGCTGGAGATCAGCCACAGCAGCAGCAGCAGTAGCAGCAGCTTTCCTTTAGCCCAGGCGCAGGACGAGGACGGTGAAGAGGCGACGACCGAGTACGAGAATCTAGCGCGAGCAGCCGGTGGCTACATGGAGGAGGCCGATCATCTGCTGTCCTACCACAGCAGCAGCAGTGCCGGCGACGTGAATGAGGTGCTAATGCCAGAGCTGGCCAATGCCACGGCCCTGGACTGCGGGAACTTTGTGGATTATGATGAGTTTAACCTCTGTCTAAACAATATACTCAGCGAGGAGGATGACGACAGTGGCGGAGGCGGCGGCTTGGTAAGAAAACCTCCTCATCATCATCTGCAGCAGCAGCAGCAGCAGACTTGGCGCGAGGCCGGCGACATGCTAAATATTGTGCAGCTCAACAATGATCTGGGCTTGAGTTTCCAGGAGTTTGCCAGCGAAACGACAGCGGATGAGCAGCGCTCCGCCAACAGCAGCTCGCCCCAGCTGGCATAGGGAGGAGGCGATCGGCCACTTGTATATATATATATCACACGCACTGATACTGATACCGAACGCTTTCGTTTGTAGTTCTTAGCTTCTTAGTTTCCGATTGAGGATCTTTTGTATAGTTAGTGGTAGCCACAAGTTGCAATAATGTTGCGTCTCATAGCGAGCAACATCACACACACACACTACTCACCCACAGACAGACGGATGCAAGCGCCGCTTAAACTTCATTTACATTTTCTTTTTCGAACCTATTATCTATGTATATCTCTCATCTCTGGCACCGCCACTGCTCGCCCCAAATGTAACCATTGGAAATGATCTGCTAGTCAAGTGAAACAGGCAATTTAATGTATAGCTCAGAAAGGAGGAAAATTGAACAAATTAGTTGAGTAAACGTTAACGTATTCGAGAAGCTCCCCTAAACTCTAACACGTAGAATAAACAAAAAACTAGGCAACATAACACCCACTCTCTCTCTCTTTCTTAAGCAGGCATAGTTTAATTTCTAAATCGGATTTCCACCTGTAAATATTTTTTCTTTAATTTTTTTTAAATAGATGCAACCCATGAACACCCCATTTTAGCTTTAGTTTGTCTTAGGGATGTCAGAAAATATCGATTTATCGATAAGATGAAAATATGGATGTATAAAATGCATTTTTTATCGAAATTTTAAAGTAAAATGCGATAATTAAAATTTCAATGAATAAAAAATTTATCGATATTTTAAAGTTTAATAAATTTGTATTTAAAATTTCAATTTATCAAAAAATTTTCGATATTTTTGAAGTTTAATAAATTTATATTTAAAATTTCGATAAATCAAAAAATGTACGATATTTTCTCATATGATTATCGATTTTTCCCTCGATATATATGCACATCCCTAGTTTTTGTCGAAAGTTTTTAATTTTATAGGAAAAGAAAAACAAAAGCTGATCCATTGGATCCAGCAGATCAGAGCAGTTAACGTGCACCCTTATTTTTTAGGTTTCATATAACCTTTTTTGTAACCTTATGAAATATGAATATAAACAGTACATATACAGATATATCTATAGCCTATATATAGTTTCCGTAAGCTTGCGTTGTTTCGAAAGATTTGTTTTTTAGTTTTAAATGCTCTAGCCTAAGGACACACAGTAATCTTAAAGCGAATTCTTTACCTACAATATACATATACATATATAAATATGCACATGGAGACCCGAAACCTATGCAATAAGTTAGTCAAAAGTGTAAAAAGGCCAAGCACCAAGCAGAAAAACAATGAAAAACACAAGAAAAAACCTACAAAAAAAAAGAGAAGATACAAAATGAGATCGAAGAAAGAGTGGAGAATGGAGAATATTGAGAATCAGTCGCCTAGTATTTGTCGTGAATGGAAAAGAACATATTATATATATATATATTATATATATACAAAGTACAGAAACAAACCGTATATAATGTTATATATTTTGCAAAACTAAAAGGAAATATCGTGAAGGAGAACCAACAACCACACACACAAAACAAAACAAAACAAACAAAAAGTTGTATTGTATATAAGGCAGGCTCTATTTTTGCTAAATGTTATTTGAACAAATAGGGGAAAACAAAGAGTAAAGTAATTGAAGCAAAGCAAGGCAAAGCGCTAGACAAAAACACAAAACAAAACAACATTATATATATATATTTCTTCACACGCATATATATATATATATTGTTCAATATTATTATTATCTTATATATATTGTATGATTGCTACATAAAATAGTTCTTTTGATACTTTGTACATGTTTACTTTAAAGCAAGGCAAAAAAAAAACAAAAACAAAACAAAATGTAAGCCCCTAGCATAACTTGCATATAGTACCATATAGTACCGATAAACGTATATAGAGAACCCGGAATCCATAATCCATAATCCAGCCAGTGTCGAAATTTGAAGCATGTTTAGTGAACCTTGTTTGAACCACACTTGAACACACACACACACACACACCCAGCAAACCCAAGTTAATGGAAAAGTTGTATAAAAAAAAGTATAAATCATTTATATAGCGCTTCAGAAACAGCAACACTCACACAACAAAATAATATATATATTTAAATGCAAATGCAAAATGAAAGAGTATAAAACAAAAACAAACCACACAAGATGAACAACAACAACAACAAAAAACGAAAGTGTCTTAAAAACGTAGTATTAGAAGTTTATTATTAATAATTTGTTTGTACTTTAAAGTAAAATATTTATAGAAAAGGAAAAAATACAAAGATTTAATATACACAAAAAATAAAACAATGTGGTTTTTTTTCGCTGATGAAAGTACTTGTGAATTCTATAAATATTTGTGGAGCCTTCTCTTATTATAAATATTTCTTTGTTTAGATTTTCTTTAGTAATTGAAATCCCAGAAATGAAGAAGCACACGAAAAGCCCGATCAAGATACCAATTTTCTTAATATCAATTCAAGCCACGGGATTCATGAGCGTTTCAAGACGAAAGCCAACAAGGAATGGAAGCTGATAGCCAAAGGTAAGAGAGGTTATATGGTTATAATAAAATGTTTTTTAACTTAAAATCTTTATTAATAATAATTATACTCTTGCATATAAAATAATATAAGATTGTTGATCAACATCAGCAGACGAATCTATCTAGCCATGATAAAAAGAAAAACAAATTTTTGCACTTTTCAAAATTTCAAAATTTTATAAGGGGTCACATCATTAAGAATTTTAAAAATTGAACAAAATTAAGTTATTCCATTTAGTTAGTTATTCCATATCCAAATTAAATTTAGTATGCAAATTTGTTAATAAAGAAAAAACTAGCATTAAAAAGAAAGTTTAAGATTTTTAATGCTTTGATTTGTTGAAAAAACTATCCAATAAAACATATATGTATAAATATTTAAATTAAATATTTCAGATATTCCTTAAGGGAATTATAATTTAAGTCTATCAAGGAGTCATTTCCATCCCCATAAGCCATATATATTCTTGATCAGAATTTAATTTAATTGAGATTGAGTGAGTAAAAAAATTAAGAGTTAGGTTGGCCTCAATTTCTTTCTTTTTTAAGTATCTTAATAATTTAATAGATTTTTTTTTTTAGAAATGGCAATTGAAAATTAACTGCCTGCCCCTGTTGATGATCACATAAAGACCCCGGAACATCCTGTGATTTCACCCGGTGGCCAGCTAACAACATTCCCGCCGACCCAGTGTAACTCTGGCAGCTCTCCCTGCGCAGGCGCTCTGCCTGGGATTGTCGGCTTCCGAAGGAGCAGAGCCAGAACACAGGACCAGCAGCCAGCCGCCGACTGGCAGTTGAGAGCGAGTGGCCGCCGTGAGCAGCACGGCAGAAGCGGAGCAGGCAGCAGGAGCCCCGAAGCCAAACGCAACACGTAACAGAGTCGCAGGAGGAGGAGGAGGAGGGGAGCGTGGAGCGGGCGCCATAGGCTTTCAGTGCTGTATATACACGCGCAGGGAGCCACCGAAAAATAGGAATCAAAATTAAAACGCCCGTCGCGCTGCCAAGTGAGTGAGTTATTCTTCAAGCTAATTACTTTCCCATCAAGCTTAAGAGGACCAGACAGACATATGGGTTAACTAGGCGTCCTGGCGACAACGAGGGTCGTCCAGGGCAGCTATAAATGCCCCTCAAGTGGTCTCGGAGGTGTTGTGAATACTTTACAGCCTTCGTGCTAGGAAACAGATATGTATCAGCGGCCAATTCCCAGTCCGGCCAGCAAATGAACCCCTCCTCGAGGCAGCAAGTAGGGGCAACAACTACTCGTGCAACGGCAACTGCAGTGGCAAGTGTTGACGCTTAAGGATGACGTCCTACTTTTCGAGTGTGTTTGTTGCCAGTTCAGTTTTTTTTTCTTTTTCGCTAAAGTGTCCCAGTTTGGGTGTCTGTGTGCGGCTATGACGTAGTTTGCCAAGAGTAGGAATGTGTGTCGCCGAGTGTGTGTGTAGTTTGCTGTGTATACACACCAACAAGTGGCGAAAGCGCCAAAAAAGGAAGTTTAGGAGTTGCTTTTGGGGGGTGGAAAGCAGAAAGCAGCAAGCTGGGTTTATTATTTATATTTTGTGCCTTGAAAAGACGTTAAAGTGTGCTCTATGGGAGACTAAGGAAACTTAAAAATATAACGAAACTTCCTCTAGATAGTATTTCCTAATTAATTTATAAGAAAATTAGCTTCATCTATAAAATATTCCCTAAATAATTAATAACGAAAGAAGTTTTCTCTATAAAATATTCCCTAATTAATTAATAATAAAGGAAACTTCATCTATAAAATATTCCCTAATTAATAAATAAGGAAAGAAGGTTTCTCTTTAAAATATTCACTAATTAATTAATAAAATATTCCTTAATAAATCATCCTTAATCTTATATTTCCAATCTCAAATGTTTAATATTTAATCGTATATTTAAACCCCTCTCAGAAACCCCTATCACATCCTTGGAACATGCCTAGATCTCGCCACAGGCCGTCGTGGTAGAAATACTCCCAGAAACAATGCTCATCCGCCTGCGCTATGGAAGACGACTGCAGACCTATCTAAAGATAGGTGCCTGTGTCCTGGTGGGTCTCTGCTATTTTGCCTTTCTCTTCCGCGAATCCCTCAATGCCTACGAGCATCGCGAACGGGCCACGGCTGCCGAGTTGGAGGCGGACGCGGAGCCCTCGAAGCAACAGCTCAAGCTCAAGCGACAGCAGCTGCAGCGTCAGAGATTGCTGATCAAGCAGCAGGGCAAGGGTTCCGCCGGCAACTCCAGTTCCAGCTCATCGCCTTCGGCACCTCCACCGCCACCGCTGCCGGCGAGTACTCTGAATCCCGTCTACGAGTACTCCGAGGAGCTGCACAGTCGCACAGAGCGGGAGCTGCAGCGGAGAAGCGAACACCTGGCCGCCGTCTGCGAACGCTATAAGCTGCAGGAAAAGTACCCACCGAATCCCTGGGAATTCTTTGTCTCACCGGGCCATAACAATCTTGTTTGGTTAGTGGAATTTAATTATTAATAATATTATTTTTATTATGTGTATTAATGTAATGTGTTTTGTTTTTTCAGGTGCAATGTCTTCAAGGCAGCCAGCAGTACGTGGATGTATTACTTTAATATACTCGGTGAGTATCTCTGAGATACGCCTTTAGAGTACAGAGCAAGGAATTTGCTTTTGATGTTATCCTTTAAGGAGGATTAACCCCAAACAGATTAAGAGGTTACCTCTTTAGAGTACATTCAGTCTTTAGTTAAATTACAGACTTTCAAGACCATTCTCGAGCTCTATAGCTTACTACTCATCCTATACCTTCTCCCTCTCCAATTACAAATTATAATAAATAACAAAACTAGCGTTTATCAATAGGTTATAAATATTTAAAGCCCTTTTTTTAATTCTAGATTATTTCCAGCAGCTAACCCTTTTCTATGTTATATCTAAACAATTTTTATAAGCCCCAGTAGCCTCATAATTAATAGCTTTACAGAATAACTTAGCATTATTACTAGTTAATACATTTATTTGTCTTAAATTATTGTTTATTCCCTCAGCTGGCTACGATGTGAAGTATCTGCAGCGCACAGAGACACAGCCGCTGGAGCTGGCGCGAAAGCGTTTCCCTCGGCCGGAGCTCGCTGAGCTAATGGAACTCCTGCCCAGTGCATTATCCTTCCTCTTTGTGCGCGATCCCTTCGAGCGGATACTGAGCGCCTACCGCAACAAGCTGGAGGGCAACAAGAACACCTTCTACAAGGCCCTGGGCACCAAGATCGTGCATCGGTATAGAAATCGACAGTTGGGCGGACCTTGGCCCAGATGTGGACCCACTTTCGAGGAGTTTGTGCGCTTCCTGATCGTCGAGCATGCGGCGGGCAAGAGATTCGACGAGCACTGGGCTCCTGTGTACAGCTTCTGCACGCCCTGCAGCGTCAACTTCACCATCATTGGCAAGACGGAGACATTTCAGCGCGATTCGGAGTTTATTATTCGGCAGGCGGGATTGGAATCGCTGCTGCTGGGACTGGGTAAGTTGCCTCAGAGAAAGCAGCGCAAGATCGGCAACCAGGCGCGCAGCGGCGTCAAATCGGAGGTCCTGGTCGAGCGCTATTTCGCCGATCTCGATCGCTCAACGTTGGACCAATTGCTCAAGATATATCGCATCGACTTCGAGCTGTTTGACTATGATTACCGCAAGTACTATGACATGGTGCATCCCTGGAGCCAGGAGCAGACCACGGCGGCGGCAGCTGTGGTGGCTGTCCAGGCTTCTACCACAACAGCCACCATGTCCTCGTTGTCAGTCTCCGTTTCGGCGGGCAATGTAGGGGATGCCAACCAAGTGACGTAGAGTTGGAGTCTAGAAGTCAAGCCAGCTCGGGAATGATGAGTCGTGAAACAATCTTATCATGTACCTTTTTACACGAAAACTCGAACCACACATTCGACACAAACACAAACCAGAGTTGTGGGAAAGGGATAGGGTTTTTAGTTATTTATTTATTTTTTTTTTTTTTGTAGTCCTAGGTTCATAAAATTGTAGATTTATTGTAATTTATTTTCCATTAGCATTATTTTATTTAAAACGTATTTATTTCAGTGATTTCTTTTTTGTGTGAGGAACCGCTGAGTACTTACTGGTTCTACATTATTCATTACGCGTTATACTTTAATGATAATGATTTTACATTTATTTGTATTTTTTTTAATCTCTAATAATAATAAAAATTTAGTAATATTTAAAAGTCAATGATAAATATTTTTCTTTTCACATTTATTTTATATTTTTTAATCTCTAAAATTTATAAAAAAATGAGAAATGTTATATAAATGTATTTAATTAATTTATTATTTTTCCTCTAATTTATTTTTATTTTTTGGATCATTAATAATAATTAAAATTGAGTTATATATAAATCAATGATGAATATTATTTTTGATCAAAATGAAATAGGTAGTAAAAATTATAAACACAACTCTGGCCCACAAACACTCACACTATAAACAGAACCCAACCGAAGCTAACAAATCTACCAAAAAGTTTAAGGCCAAATCAACGTTTTCCAAAAACGCAAAACCAAAAAGCAAAAAACACTCTTGACCTCTCTTAGATAATGCCAAAAAAAGAAAACTAAAAAAAAAAAAAAAAAACAATGAATGTAAAGAAGAAGAACCCAAGGAAACTTAGTTAGAACATTTAGCATTTTGATGGATTTTTTCAGCCACCAAAATTCGGAAGACGAACCCCCCTGAAATTTTACATGGCGTGGCGGCATGTGTTGTGTTTGTAGCTAGTTAATAAGTACCTACAATTTACAGTTGCGCACTCTCAAACCGAACGAAATCGAAAACAGAACACAGAAAACTTAACGAAAACGTAAACGATATATACTAAATATAGATAAAGGATATATATATATACAGACCTCTACACCAAAATATCGCAAAAGCTATTCTTCAAGGCAAGGCTGGGGAGTTATATACAACCAAAAACCAAAATATAAGAAAACACAAAGTGAGAAATCGTCTTAAACCAAAGAAAATTCTGTATTTACATATATTTACAACCAAGATCCCAACCCAAAGATAAGATACCAAAGCCCTCAACCAAACCACAACATATGGTACTTACTATTATTAAGTTATTATATATACATATATCTAAATATATGTATAAACGAAATTTATAAACAGGTCTTGATCTAAGTCTATAACTTTTGTGGACTAGATTCGTTTTTCCTAGGCTAATAACGAAACAAACGAAAGATATTCAAATTTTCGACAACCAAAAACCGAATGATACCAAAGAAAGGATAGAAAGTATTTAAAAATTATAAAAGAGAAAACCCAACAACAAGAAAAACTTTTCATGTGATGTTTAAGGATTTATTATAAAGACAGAGAATATTTAATTATTATACTTATACTGTATTTCGAATAATGATACAAAAAAAAAAAAAGAATCAACAACACGATATTATTCTAAATAAATTTAAATTTTCAAAACTTTTTTCGTTGTACGAATAACAAGGCAACATTAAGAATAAATAATCTCTTTACCACTCAGCTAGAATGTTTTTACTTTACAAGGGGAAGTACTTACTGTACAGTGATGCAATTTCTTTTAGTGGCTACCGTGATGCAACTTGATAATCACGAGTCATTCCCAAATGGATTCAATAATTAAATAAAACTCAGTTACTCTTCTTTTCATCATTATAAATAGTTTTATTTTCATTGATCAACACAAACGAGTTATATATATATTTAGTTGGTATAGATTCACATTATTTAAATATTCATATATTCATATTCATAGTAATGTAGTAATAATCATATGTATTTTTCTTGTGTGCTTTCTCACTTGTTTTTTTTTTGTTTGTTTTTGTTTTGAATGTTAATGTAAATGGGGTTATGCTTTAGCATTTAATACAACTTTAAAAGTGAATGCTCGACACTAATACATCTGTTGAATCAATAATATCTACCAGCTATATGCTTTGTGTGTTTCTAAAAAGTTTTCATAACATTTAGTTAAAGCGCTGTGACAGCAACCAAAGCGGCAAACAATAAATAAATTGAGAACGACAAACATTAGGGTAAGATATTTAAAGTTATTTATTGCAGAATATATATATTTATGTATATATTTTTTAGTTCTTCTCAGATTTCTTTCGTCTCTCACTTGTTTTTTTGAATGTGCTTTACGCTTTTCTTAAATATAATGTATATGTTTGCTGCACTAATATAATATAATAATAATAAGCTTAGCTTGCAACTAAAATTATGTACACAATAGGAATACGTATGGTTATATATAATATATATGTATAGTAAGTAATATTAATTGTGTAATATGTACAGTAACTTAACTTCTTTCTCCGCTGTGCTAAGGAAACTTGGGATGCATACAAGAGGTCACCGGATGTGAATAGCTATGCAAATGGAGGTTAAATATGAAATTCTACTTGTGGGTGGCTGACCCTAAGGATTTTTTAGCTCCGAGTTCGACGAGATCTATATAGTTAAACATACACGTATAAATAGATACAAGATACAAGACTCAATACAGTGGATAGATATACGTCTAAGCCAGGTTATACATAGAGATAGGGACAAGCATGCATCGATATCTAATAGTTAACACTCTTTTTGGACTCCCATATATGTATATACTCTTAAGCTTATGTTTAAAACTTGTGTGTGTGTGTGTGTGTACTGGCGCCATGGAACTCTCTACTCTGTACTCTCCGCTCCTGCCACTTTGATCCCTTCAAAGTCTCTCTGTCTCTTCGCTCTCTCTCCTGCTCCTGCTCCAGCTCCATCTTCTGCTTCTTCGCCATTCCCAGCCTGGTTACTCTGCCAGTATCATCTTGATGCTGGCCACCTCGGACTCCAGGCGCTCCAGCTGCGACTTGAGCATCTGATCGCGCTCGGCACTGGACACCACATTGGTGGCTTCCTTGGGCGCCAGCAGCTTGCGTTGCAGCTGCGCCGTCCACTCGGCACTGGCAATGGAGATCCCAGAATCGCGTTCATCGCTGGAGTTGTCACCGCCATCGTTCCAAGCCGGCGGCGATGCCCGGTTGCAGTTGGGCTCCTGCTTGATGTGCTGCAGCGAGAGCAGCGCCGTGGCTGCCGCATCCTTGTCTCCCAAATGGGATTTGTGGCGCAGCTTCAGCGGCAGACAGTTGTTGGCATCGCTGCCCTGCTGGGAACTGCTCCTTTGGAGTTGCAGAGGAGCCAAGTGGGCAGGTTCGTGCTCCTGCTCATCGTCTCCCGAGACGGCGCCCGAAGAGGAGGCGGAGGATAGGGCGGAGGAGGAAGTGGTCGAGGAGAGCATGTGCTCGTAGCTGGGCGAGCACGCCCGCCGTGACAGGTTCAGCACGCTGGCCGCACTGCCGGCCACCGATGAGCTGCTGACCGCATCCACGGCACTGCTGCTCACGGCTGCCTCGACGCTGTGGCTCCAGGCGGAACCAGCTGCTGCCGCTTCCAGGTGATCCTTGTAGGCGCTGGGCGCTGGGACATACAATCCAGCGGGTGGTGGCGGTGGAGGAGCAGCAGCAGCGGCTCCCACAACAGCCGCCGCATTGTACAGGGCTCCGGCGGCCACTGCTTTGCGCAGACTATCCAGATCCTCGGGGCGCACATTCCTGTTTAGCGCCTGCTGGAGCTGCACCTGGAGATTGGCGATGGTGCTGGTGGGCGGACGGTTGTGCGGATCAGAGACGGGTGGCGAACTTGAGCCAGCACTTGGACTGGGCTCCTGTTGCTGCTGCGACTGCTGTTGCTGCGGGTGCTGTTGCTGGTGAGGAGGAAGCTGATGCTGATGCTGCTGCGGGATCTGTGGCTGGTAGAGATGCTGCTGGGGCTGGGGTGTGGGCACAATCAAGGTCTGCAGGTGCGGTGGTGTTGGAGGCACCTGAAGCGATGCACCCGCATGCTGTATGTGATGAACACTCTTCACTGTGGCCTCCTGGCGGGCATTGCCGTTGGGTCCATAGATCAGCGGAGAGAGTGGCGGTCCAACGGGGTAACCACTGTGACTGTGGCCACCCGGAGATGAGCCACCACCGGAGCCATTGTTTGAGGGCGAGGAGCCCGAGGAGGAACCACCGCTGCTGCTAATCTTGGCGCGCTTGGTGTTGCTCAGCACCTGCTCGCTGGTGGGCAGCGAGGCCAGAATCTTCTCCACGCTGACCAGGTTCTCGCCAGAGATGTTGAACTTGTCACGAATGGCATCCAATTGGGCCTTCAGCACATGGTTCTCCTTGGTCAGCTCAATGACGCGCTGCTCGAGGACCATGTCGTTGTAGCGTCGCTTCTCTCGGCTCCGCTTGGCCGCCTCATTGTTGCGTCTCCGCCGATCCCAGTAGCTTTCGTCCTTTTTGTTGTCAGGTGTGAACTCGCGCTGCTTCCGCTGTGAGAAGAGCTCCTTTTGGGCGGCCGTCATGGCCGACTGGGGTCCATTGCCGTTCTGTGATTTGCCCATCATGTTGTCGTCGTAGCCGTTCCTGGGGGCAAATTTGCCCATGCTGTCGGACATGCCGCTGTCATTGGACTGCGGACTAATGGAACCTCCATACATGGACAGGGGATGCACTGTAACAAAGAAGAGTTAGAGAAATTAGTATTGGATTTTAGAATTTAGCGAGTTTTGAACTCAAGCTTTCTATCCCAAGGTTATTTTAAAGAATTGCTACTAAATAATTAATTTTATTTTTAATTACTCGACTTTCTTCTTTAAAAAAAATCTCGGGAATTTATGGAATTCTGGGTATCTCTAAAAATTACTCACAATTTGTGGCCTCGTTGGAGCTGCCGTTCATCGACAGCGTCGGCGAGATGTTCGTTAAGCGGACGTTGTTCATCATGGCGATCGAGGCGCTGGCGATGGCTTTGTTGTGGCTATTAGTGGGCGTGGCGCTGAGCACCTCGGGCATTGCTGTTGCCACTGCTGCCTCCGGATAGAGCTTGGCTGGCGGTGCCAGCAGAAGAAGAGACTCCTCCTTGCCTCCGGTATGTGGGCGTGGTCCGTAAGGACTAAAGTCGCCGGCGCTTAGCTTCTGCTGGCTGATGTGCTGCAACTGGGCGAGTGTCTGCTGCAAGTGTTGCTGGTGTTGCTGATGCAGGTTGCTACCGCTGTTGTTGCTGTGATGCTGCTGGATGCGGGGAACTGTAAAGGAAGAGAATAAGGTGGGTTTGTAAGTAAACTTGTAGTGGCTCAAAAAATTAATTATATTACTACTAATATTACTAAGTTGCATTGTTTTTTTATTTTAAATTAAGTTTTGGTTTCAAAAATGTTTATTTATAACGCCATAGGATTTTATGTTCAATATGTTATCATTTATTCTTTTCGGTGTACCTTTTTAAAACACTTAATATACATTTTTTAGAATTCAGCAATTGTTTGTTTATTTAAAATTTTATAAAATCTTTATTAGTTTTTTAAGGAGTTCGTATAGCAAAATGAATTTTTATAACTTATTTCCTTTAATAAATTTTAATTAGGTTCTAAAGATGTCATAAATACAATTCAGAATGATTAAAGTTCCCAGCACAGTATATCTTTTATTTTCCTTTTTCAATAAATTCTTAACTTTCTATAAGCTTGTATACGAATCATAAAATATTCCTTATTTTTTTTCTTTTAAATAGGATCTTCCGAAAAATAAAAAAACTATTACTTTACCTTTTTAATGACTAATAACCCAATTTTGCGACTCATTTCCTACGCCTAGAGGCAGGCAATGCTTTTTTATTTGTTTTCTTTTTTTGGCAACTACAAAATAATAATAAACAAATAAGACCTTGCTCCCAAATCGAAATCAAAGATTACGCCGAATATCTCTTTTCCTGCCACCATAACAATTCTCACTTATCACTTTGTTTATGGCATTTCTTTCAAAAGCACTCTTATCTCGCCTCATGTCACACATGGCGAATAAATACAGGTAAATATAGTAAGTAGTTCGCCCTTATCACAAAATTGTCTAAAAAAGAGTTCCAGTCCAGATGCCAAGCCCGTTAATGTCTAATGCGATCTTGTCTGGCCCAAGCACACATAAACAAGCGCCACACGCACACACAGAACTCTCTTTGTTCGATGGTCCTTGCCCTTGCCTTTGCCCTTGCCCCACGGCCGCCATTGCTCCCAAGCATTTGCTTTCGTTTTTAGCGCAAGCATTTACACAATGATTACGGCCAATGATGCAAGAATCACCGAGAGAGCATGAGAGCGAAAATTAGACGGGGGACAACAAAGAACGTAGAACCGACACAGACACAAAGACGCAACGTAAACAAGAAATCGCACGTCGCAGATTTTGTGGCCCTCTGTGCGTATGTGTGTTCTTCTCCCCCACTCTACTCTACTCTCTCCTTCTTTCTGTCTCTCACCCTCACCGTGACCATCGAATTGGCATTTACAGTTCAATGTGCTCGCACTCCGGCCAGACGCTGCCGGCGTCGACGCTAGCCGCGCAGCTGCCGGCAACCCCTAAGCGAGCGAGGGAGGCAGTGAGAGAGCGGCAGCGCTGCAGTCTCGCGCTTCTTGACAAAATTCACAAAAACAAAATGACTAAGCGAAGCCCCCTCTTTCTCCGCATATTTTCACTGCTATTTTTTTTTTTTTTTGGGTAATTTTGTTTTGCGTTGCAAACTTTTGCGTGTTGCTTGTGTTATTGTTCTTTAACACTGGATTATTAACTGTTTTTTTTTTATTGTGACACCTACACTGTATTTGCTTGTTGCTGCTGCTGTTGGAGTTGGTGTTATCCTGGTAGTTGGTATCCGTACTATTTTTGAGTATCAACAGATTCTTGGTCGTTGCAGCCGCCTTGAAAAAGTTCACTTTTTGCTCCAGCGTGCAGACAATCGACATAATGTTTATTTTTACGCTTTTGGCATGGCGTTCATTAGGCAAAATGTATGTTTTTTAAAATTTATTTTTCAATAATATTTCTCAACTTGATAACTTGATAATTAATCACTTTTAGAATCACTTTTTTGTGCTCTCTTTTTTTTGGAAGACTTTCTTCAAATGGTTCTTGTGGCTTTGTTGGCTAGCGCGCCGATTCTGCGGTTAGTGCACTTGGCCGAAATGCTTTTAAACGAATTCTCGAAACGACCGAACGAAAAACGGAACTCTTCTTATCTCGATCCGATCGGATTTTGCTTTGTGTATGTTCTTTGTATCTGTGTTTGCTTTGCGAGCGCTAGCACAACCGCTTCGATAGAACGCCGAATCGCAATTGAGCTTTACAAACTTCGCTTTGGACTTGTAAAAGCATTTCTCCGCTGAACTGCGCTGCTGGCTGCTCGGTCACGTTGAGTTGCACGCACAAGCTACACGCGACCGCTGCTGCGACGTGTTGGATGAGGTTGCCTGGCGTCGGGTAAAAGTGAAATTTCCCAACTGGGCGTCCAATCCGAACCTGGTTGGAGGTTGGATCTGGTTGGGTTGCAAGCGATCACATTGCCGTTGTTGAGTAATCATCAGCGAGCGCGCAATCTGAAATCGTTCTGAGCTGCACATTCGAAACTAGAACGTGATTTGGCTGGAGGAGGGTCTGGGGAGGGTGGGGGTTGCGACGTCGCTCTTGACGCTCAAACACACACACTCGCACATACCATACACAGGTGACTTGCTTTGGCCGCGTGAGTTTTCAGCCTGATTCTGTTTCTGATTCTGATTCCAATTCGGATTCTCGGCTTGTGGCTTTGTGTGTGTTTGTGTGCCAATTGGAATTGATGGTGACGCAAGCGTCTTACACAAAATATTCAGAGAAATACAAATGCAAAAACAACAAACATATTATTAACCAGAAATAAATGGAACACTGGGAGAACCGAAGCCTGGAATACACTTGAAAGTTTATGATTTCTTTGGGAACTACAGATTTTTTTAAGGCTAAAAATATGTGGTACGTTGCATATTTGAAATTGTTGCTTCTATAAAAAAAAAAAAAACCAAAATACAAGGTTGTAATATATTATATAATTTAAATCATTTTATGTTGTTGTAAGATAACCTAACTTATTTTATACATATATTTTAAATATATTTTATAAACCATTTACTTAATATTTACTGTAAGTGCAGAATATAAAAAATAATTACGAATTTTGCATTTGCATATACATACTTAAATGGTGCTAAAGTTCTGCAATTGCTACGAAAAAAAAAGAATAAAAGAGTGACAGAAAAGAGTTCATTACGGTAATAAGCGTGGCCATATGGAATTGCAAAAAATATTGATGAATACACAGTTTTAGGTATTACCAAATAAATATATGTAAATGTGAAATAATAATTTATTTGCGCGTGTGTCGGAAAGGCATTCTTGGAATATTTTTTGAAAACCTTTTAGGGCGTTTTTGGTTACATATATTTTATTAAAACTTTAAAATTTTTAAGAATTTAATGATACGATATAGTTGTTTATAAAATATATAAAATTTATTCATAAATAATAATATTTTTTCTAGAATTTAACATTGAATTAAATACAGATGAAAAGCCCCTGACTTAATGACAGACCCCTCACAGATTAAACTAAAATTTCTTATTTTCCCTTACCCATTGGAAAATTCATAAAAAACCCTGCCTGCCGTCTAGACCAAACACTTAACTCCATATATAGCTTCCAACTAACAAGTATGGCAAAATCATCAGACAACTAAAAAATATAGTTAGTCCCCGTAAACTTCGGAAAACCAATAGAGAGATAGAGGTAGTGCCCCTCTATAGGTCACGTGGCTTTGTAACTTTGGATATTTGTAGTTTGTACACTCAACAAGGTATGTAAGTAAATAATACCCAGTCACGACGATATCTTTGCAGCCACCAAACTGTCTGGTGCGGCATTACAAAACCATTCTACAGCTTATATAAATCTTAATTAAACACTTGGGCCTGGGGTGGAGATACGCTTATCAAGCGTATTATCAACTTAGTTGCAGTTAAAAACAAAAGGAACAAGACCCAGAATAGCTGTATAAACAATGCCACTTCATATGGCAAACAAAGGGGACGACTTGGAAGTAAAAAGTAAGGTCGGGACACATTATGTAAGTTCCGCCATCGTCGCTGAATCACAAATAGAGGAAAGCTCACAATGCACACAGGGGCCAATCGCAAGAATGAATTCTATTGAATTCGCATTAACACGACGACGGTCTCAAAAGTGATTACAAAATGTCATAAAATAAAAAAAAAACATAGTAATGTATACAAAACCAAGGAGTAATTGAGGAAATAAATATAACCCAAGACCTGATAAAGTGCTGAACATGGCTTTATCTTCTTTTGATTACTTCTCTTCCCCGGAAAAGTTCTATTATTAAACCAGGAAAACTTCATTGCAATGCTATCGGTGGTTTATTATGTAAAACTCGGTAGTTTTTATGCTGCAATAACTGAGATAATACTTAAGGGAAACATTTGTTTAAGTTTGAGATAAGAAAAAATGCATAATAGTGACACATGATGACATATATGTGAGTAGAACTTTATAGTATGTCAGAATTGCAGTTGTTTACATTCTGTGCATACTGTAAGTGTGCCTGCAAGGGCCGGGAAAATACATTTGCTGACTAGTGACGGAAATGTTGGATATAAAAATAGTATATCGATACATTAAGCAAAAGTCGATATACGGAATTCGATATTTAAACGTTCCGTTGCCATAAATTTCTTTTTTATTTTATATTCATTTTTAACTTCATATTTTATCAATAAAATCTATAAAATGTACAAAAAATTTGAAAAAAAAACTTGTCTGATATTTTTTGCAAATATATTGACACTTTAATGCGATATATTTGGATATAATTCACTTACATTATTATTATTATGATTATTATTATTTTTTTTTTTACTACTTTGACTACCACTACTTAATACCTTTATTTTCTTGAACTATTTGATTATCCAATTGTTTGTGGGGTATTTATCAAGATCATATTATATTTAACAAGTTTATAAGACCTTCAATTAGCCCTCTTTTAATACCCACTTTTATTTTATTATTATAACTGACCTGCTCACTGGATATATTAAATACTCTTAATTAATGCTCTGGCAATCCTTTAGCTACCAAACTAGTGCAATCTGGATTAATTATTAGCAACTCACCCGATCGGCTGCTTGATAGTAATTCCCTGTGATCATCGCTGAGCAAATCCCCAATTACACGATCGCTGCGAGATATCCACGTGAGTGGCTGGATTCACGTGTCCCAACCAATCGTGTGTATCCCCAAAGCCCCATAGTCACATCCGTTTTTTTGAACCAGACCCAGTCTCGAATCCCGGCCATTATTATCAGTATGCAAATATACGTAGAGTCTGGCTGGCCTGGCCCTTATCAAATGCTGTGTAAGAGTGTTCGCCGCCGCCACAGAACATTTCAGCTATTTCAGTTCCAACACAACTATAAGGTAATCAGTCAAGGGAGGGAGGCGGGTGTGTGTAACACTAAAAGGTGTTACGAAACACCTCAGCCTTCGCAGTCGTCGTCGTTGCAATTTCCAGCAACAACTAAAGAAAGAACCACCCCTGCATACATCAGCAGTCAAGCTGTATTGCTATTTATATTTTCATTGCGAGAGGAGAGGCGTGCGCTCTGCCGCTGCTGACTCGCCGCCGAACGGCGAACGGGGGAAAACGCTCAGCGCTAAACGCTGAACGCTCGACACTCGAGCGGTCGTCACGTGTCGGAAAATGTGCCCAGCGACGGCGTTGCGACGCTGGCAGCAGCGGCGGGCAGTGCAACGCTCCCGGTTAGCGGCTTTCGACGGCTCACATGTTGGCGACTCGAGTCCGGGGCTACGCAAGCCAAATGGAAATTAACGTGTTACCCACTTATTGCGATTGTTTTTAGAATTCCCTCGATTATACAGAGGAGATTGGCGAAATAGGAAATGTGTAAAACGGGCTATACAAATTTTAAATAAGAAATATACATATATTATATTATATATATTTTTATTTAATTCTGTTAATATTAAGAAAACTTTTTTAATTTTAGAATACTTATTGGTCGCCCTAATTTCCTTATTAAGCATTTAAAAGCACTTTAAAAATGTCAATTTTAATTTAAATTGATCAATAAACTTTTTTAAAAATATCCTACACTGCGCATACGTAATATTTTCTACTCCTCATGTAAGAAATATTACGTATACGCATTACTAAAACAATCATTTAAAAATATTTGCTTTTAAAATCTATAAGAATCCTTAATAATAATAATACTAAAAAATCCTGCACTGCGTATACTTAATATTTTCAACCCCTTAACAGCGCATAAGTAATATTACGTATACGCATTACTACAACCGTAAGGTCAGCTCGATTTATGGTCGCTTTTAGCCTAGTACCACTGTAATATTATTGTTCAAGCTCCTTTGCAGTAATAACATTATTTTTTTCCATAACACCCTCCTATCGATGTTGGGTGCTTGCGGGGGACTTTCGTCTAGAAAAATGCAAATCTTCGCAAGAATTTTGTTTGCACACTGCGGAGGGGGGTAAAGAGGGTAGGGAAAAGAGGCGCTGAAATGCATTGATTTCAATTTTTAAGCTTGTTGTTGTTACTTGGCAACGTGCTCGCCAGCCGCTGCTGTAATTGTAGTTGAAATTGTCAAAGTATGTAATTCTTACGTTTTAACGGGAACGAATTAGAAGGGAAATTAAAACGAATAGGGAAATGCTCTGTTGAAATGGAAATACAAAATGATATTGGAAGAGTAGTATATAATTAGAAAATAATATAAATAACACAAATTATAAAGGAACTCATAAAGATAATAAAGATACTTCTTAAGGGTGTTTATTATTTAATCTTTAATATATAAATTATAGGGTATTTTTAATGCCTATACATACATTCCAATAGACCCTTTTTGTTTGGCTATTCTCTCTAATCTTGGTATAGGTCATTTAGGAAAAGAATTTTCTAGGAAATGCACTTGACTTGGAAGATAAACAGGCCTGCTAGCGAGACGATGAAAGTCCACGTTATTAATTCTAGTTAATTGCACTCAAATGCGGTTTGGTTTTATTACATTTTATTTTCCACAATTAAATGCTAAGTAAGTAATCAAGCTCTTAATTAATTAGTTTTATATTTAGCAAAAAAATGCTACTAGTATCCAATATATAATTCAATCTGCGTATACCCAGCCTTTGGAAAGGTAAACATCCACCCTCTTATATAAACAATACGAATGTCCATATGTATGATGAAATCTGCATTAAAATAATATTGTTTTTTTAATTTATTATTGAAAGCTGACTTACATTCAGACTCGTTCTTTGTTCTGATCGATCAGCCGCTGTGAGGCCCGTCTCAAGTCGCAATCATTATGTAATTATTGCAATGTCGCTCAGTCGCTGAGCAAATGTTTTTTTTGCGAGTTTTTATTTTATTTTGTTTTAGCAATTGACAATATTTTTTAGCATGTTTCAGAAGGCAACAAATATTTGTTTTGACAGAATTTTAACTGAACCTCAACCTATAAAATATAGTCTTTAAATACAGCTTTTTTTAACCTCTTCGAACTTACAGAAATAATTTTATACAAATTATTTAAAAGCTTTGTTAAGAATTTATTTATTTTGACAAATTTTACTATTCTGTATCTTTAATTATAACAGGAAAATTTACTCAGCTTCACTACTTTTTACAAAACTTGACAACTTTCTTTACACAATTTCATTATTTCATTACATGATAAATATTACAAGAATATTTAATTATTTTCTTTCCGGAAATAGAAAATCTACCAGTTAACTAATAAGTTCCATAATAATCCCTAATGCTCTTTAGAATTATATTATTTTAGCCTGAAAGCATTTCCACCTAATTACCCAAAACAATGACGACGCTTTTCCCCACTATTGGACCAAAATTTCCATGACGCCGTTGGCAAACCTGACCTCAAAGTGCTGCAGCAGCATCATCACAATTTTCCGGCCACCCGGTTTTCCCGCTTTTCCTTCAGTGCTGCCAGTGGTTCTGCGTCTGTTTTTGCCTTTCCTCCTGGCAGTGCAACGTGAGGAAGCGGCGGCCCGTGTGATTACCACAGCAACGAATGGACGTCACCCGCCAGCCGCCAAAGTCGAGTCGAGTCACTTCACCGGGCTCACCCGGGCCGGCTCACATTTTCCAGACCAGGTAAGTCCCAAGTGTTACGCTGGCACACAGACCCCAATGCAACATCCAACCTGTTCGAAGCGGCGACGCTGGCAGCGCTGCTGGGAAAACGTGAGCGGCAAACGTGACACTGGGCTCGAACCTCCTCCAAGTGACTGCTTTTTCTGGCTCTGCCTGGCCTACTGAGCGTTTGATGGGGGTCTTCAGGGGTTAACGGGGGGCGGTTGGGTGGTTGTTTGGCGGTGCTTACACCATTTCCAACGATAAACATTGTATATGGCCCCAGGCACGTTGCCACAGAAGTGCAGAGTGCACACAGAAAATTATCGTAAGGGCTTTAGATTTTGTTTTTATTGTTTAAATTTAAATTAAAAATTTTGTATATTAAAATGACTTTGTTAGTTGCTATAACTTTGGCCAGTTATTTTAAAAGTTCTTAAACTTTTTATTTGTATAAAGTAGAATCAGACGAATCGATTTAGACATGACAGTTTTGTCTATCTATCAATTTATTTTATTAATAAGCTTTGTGGGTTTAATAATTTTAACCAGAATTAGTTGTGTGGGTAGTTCCGAACTTTTAAATTGTATTCTCTATTTAAGCATCATCACCCGTAACGATCCAGACACATATTAATTTATCTAATACCCCATTAAAGAGCCAACTAACCTTCAACTTTAAGAATTTCAATAAAATTCGATTTTATACAAAAATATAAGATTTCAATAAGAAGAAAACATATCATATCATATCATAATATTGTCAAAGAAAAGAGTTTAATTTTATTTAATTTTTAAATTAATTTTCTACACCCAATTAAGTTCTTTGTTTTTTTCTGTGTACTTTTTCCATTTTTTTTCTCTGCAGCGCACTCGAAAGTCACATTACTCGCTGTGCCTATTACATGACACACAAACGAATCGCAAACGAATTCGAACGAACGAATGAACGCCAAGAGCAACAATTGTTTGGAGGGAGACGTGTAGGCAGGTATATGGCAATCAATCGGACACCTGTAAGCGGCAACGTGATGAGAAGCGTGCTAGGGCCCCGCATTTCGTCACCCGGTGAAGGGAGGGGGTGTTACGAGGGGTGCAAGTGCTAAGGGGTCAAGTCGCAGTTTAATTGATTTGGAAATATTTAGCCATATTTTCCCCTTCATTGAATTTCGAGTTAAAGTCATTAGTCCCGGGGCACTCCTGTTTTTATAATGAACAAATGTCTGGGGTCTACTAATTAAACTTTATCAAATACAAGTTTACAGTTTTTCTCAATAAAAAGTAATGCAACTTGCTAAAGCAAGTCAGCCTATTTCCTTCTAAATATACATATATCTTTATAGGAATTTGAAATACATTCCAATAATATTTAATTAAAATTTATAAAGAATTTATTAAAATCGTAAAAAATTTTATTTTTTTAATTTCCTTTTTTTTTGTAATTTATAAACATATATTAAATCAATGAAATAATTTAAGTATAAATAAGTGAGAAATTAAGGTCACTTCTATTAGCTCTTATCAATAAATATTTCTATACACATTTATTTCTTGTTTATTTATAATATTAATTTCCAACTTTCACATTTAATAGCACATTGTTAAGCTTAAGAGATTATACAATTTTTAAAGTATATAAATGATACAATAATAAATTTGTTGTTTAAAGATCACCAATAAATAGATGATTCATAATTTGGCTGCGCAATATTAAATAGAAATTATTCCATGGAAAAATACAGCTTTCTTTTATCTAGAAAAGGTTCAAAGTATATTTAAACCTGTGTATATAAAAATATAAAGAACAATAAATTTTTTTCACTTTCTCCAATTTAATTGTGACTGAAATATAGTATGTTCTTTGAATTAAAAGTTATAAAGGCAGAAAAGCCCTACGAACTTGAATTTAATTATATTCTATTTACTCTATTAACTATTTTATCTAAATTTCAATTAAACAATTATAAATACTAACATTCTAAACAATTATAAATACTAACATTCCGCCCCCTTAAAACCCACCGAAAGCACCCCTTTAGATGGCGCCTTGCATTTCTTTTTGGTCAGCGTTAATTTCTAGATTTTAGCGTGCGGGGGCAGCCGCGACGTCCGTCTGATTCTGCGTCGACGTCGACGCCAACGTTGGCCGCGTAATGAGTGCAAATGTGAATGAACTTCCCGCAGACGCAAACGCACACGCAGTGGGACCCTCTCGCTCGCACGCACGCTTCCTCCGCCCTCGAAAATCTCGGAAGCGGCAGAAAAAAAAAATAACAGCAGCAACAGTAAGTTGGCTCTCTTCTCGCGGAGCTTACAACTTTCACACACCGAACATCGGGCATCGAAACGTCTCGCACTCACATGTGAAAGGCCCCGGAGACCCCGCAATACCAGTAACCAGGGTAATCCCCGCCCCCCAAAAAACCAACTTTTGATACGCCTGTGTATATCAGTCCGTTCTAAGCGGCAAATGAAACCGAAATTTTGTACACGCCGATAACGGCGGCCCCGCTTATTATGCAGAACCTCAAAAAATTTTGGACTTTCTTTAACAGTTAATCCGAAAGACCTATAATAAGGCCGATATATGTATGTGAATCATCGGGTTATTGCGATCTTAAAAGTTTGAGCTCTTATAAAATATTGACAAACAAATATAAGGGCTATTCTTGACTTATATTATTAATGAAACTATCTAACAGATAGGAATCTTTATATAATCCAGTCTTAAATATAGTAATTACTTTTTATACCGAAAGATATTGTAGTCATTATGGATTTATTAAAATATCTTTGCTAAAGAAATAGATGTTACAAAAAACTATTATTATTTGATATAGCTTAAAAGGTTTGATTGCATTTTTTGATATTTAATTTAAAAATTTAATTTAGAACTTGTTCGGTCAACATAAGAATAATTTCATTTTATAAACAACAAATAAAATATAAATTGTTTCACTCTTTATTGTTTGCTATATTTTGCAATTTAACGACCTGCCAAAAGATTAAAAAAATAAATGTGAGTATTCCAAGAACATACATTTACGGAAAAAAAAATCACTTGCAGCTGTTAAGACATTTCTTTATACAAAAAGTATACACATATGCATATATAAAATTTATTTAATATGTCTTGGAAGCTATAAAAATTATCAAAATAATTTCTTTCTAAGAACAATAAATTTATTTGATATTGTTTAGAATTTCAAGTGTTACGTTGACTAAAACAATTATTTACTTTCCCAACAGTTTATCAAGTATACGCAATGTGATTTCTCTCCTTCCTCATATCATAAATGGTAGACAAACATACTCGATTATGAAACGCCGTTAGTTTACCCCATTTCATATGATTCACAGATTGCTTTATGATTTTTTATAACAAATTTATTTGATTTGGGAGTCTTATTGCGTTTCACCTTGTGACACATTAACGCTCACCCATATGGGCCCGTAGCAAATACCCTTATCAGAACGGCTAAGAAATCCATTTGGTTTTTTCTTTGGTTTCATTACTGGCCGTAAGACAAAGCACTTGAGAAATCACTTAACATAAGCGGTAATAGCCAGCAAACAAGCCAGCAAGAAAGAAAGAAAGAAAGCCATAGCCGAGTGGGAGCCCCAAAGAGAAGCTGATAACGCACACATGTGTAATACAGTTGGGGCCAAAAGAATACTATATAGTGAGCTTTTCAAAAAAATATTATTAAAAACAAAGACAGACAAAAAATAAGATAAATATATTTATAAATATACATATATATACATAGGAAAGATTACAACATCGTATTCTTTGTCTCTTTAAATATATTTTAAGATTTTCATGGATTCATTTTTAAACAAAATTGTAGAAGTATGCTTTAGCATTTCTATTTTCAAGAATATATAATATTACATTTTTATTAATTTAATTTCCTTAAAAAAAAGTTACAAATGAATACCTATAATTTTGCCCCCACCTGTGTGTGTGTTTCTGATGCACAGAGGCAACAAAGTTGGTGAAGAAATTTGGGTCTTGCTCTAGTTTTCACAACCAAAGTTCAATGATCGATTGCAAAGCCAAAAAAAGCTCCCCAGAGAGTCAAAAAGAGAGAAAGAGAGAGTGCAAGCGGGACGGGTTGGTTGGAGATCGACAGATTGAAAGACCGAGAGAGAGAGCCCGGAGGCTCTTTTTTGCAGAACTCACGCGTCACATGTAGAAACGTCTGTGTCTGTGTCTGCGGACGCTTTCTGCTTTCTTTTTATCGTGCAACTTTTGCGTTGTTGTTAAGTATCCGAAAGAAATTCGTCATATAATAAAATTTTATAATTTTTGTTATACGCGCTCGCTGACTGGGTTCATGTGTGTGTGCATTCAACTTGATTTCATTTATGAGTTTGTTTTCATTTATTTACTCAGCGCCGTTGATAAACAATTTCTGGGGCTGTTGTAGTATTATTTTCTTCGTTTTTGGTCAACGAAATTAGAATAATGAAAGCAAATACACACGCAGAATGGGAAAGTCAATGCACGCGGCGGCGCAGAAGTTGGCAGCGCTGCAGCTGCGCCAACAACAGTTGTGTTGCTTTCTTTTTTTTCTTTTTCGTAATGAAATTATTAGAATTTCACATAATGCCAGTTGTCGTCCAAATACAAGTCTTTCTAATTGGGAAAACCTTTCGACGGAGCTTAGCTTTTGTCAACCTGTCGATCGCACTTGTGAGCTATAGAAATTTAAGCGTTACGCCGAGCAATTAGTGCATTACAGAGAAATGCGGAGAATCTTCTCGCATGGAGAAAGTCAGGCTTCAATGAAGACCGGAGATCTCTGGAGATTAGAAACCTGTAATGATCGCTTGTTAAGTGATCGTAGATCGTGAAAAACTCCAAGGTAGATTTGGTAATCCCATTCTTCAAGAATATTAATTTTATGGAAAGCATAATCTTTGGTATTTCAGTTATGTACACTACTGGCCGAAATAATAAGTACATGCGTATGAGGTTTGTTTCAAGTCCTATAAAATTTCTTTAATAACTTTAAGGAAAAAACCCACTTTATTTTTAGTTTCCGTTCTTATTCTAGATAATAAAAATAACTGCCTAAAGGATTTTACATTTCAAATTTAGAGACAG